>VYZP01024464.1:1019-21882 GCA_013400635.1 Hypocryptadius cinnamomeus
CCTGGTACCATCACTCTTGTGAAAGTTCCTCTCTGTCTTTCTTGTAGGTTCCCTTCAGGTGCTGGAAGATCTCAATCTTGTCTTTTCCAGGCTGAACAATTCCAAATCTCTCAGCCTTTCCCTGTAGGAGGCGTGCTCCATCAGTTTGAGAAGGATGTTCTAATCAACATGGTAGCCCTTCTGTGGACTCACTCTAACAGGTTGGTGTCCTTTCTGTGCTGGGTCATATCCCAGACATTCCCAGAGCTGGATGATATCGATCTATTTCCACAAACACTGAAAAAATATACAGAAATAAATGTGTGAAATGGACATCCCCCTCCCCCCAGTTTATTCCTGGGTTTGAAATGAAATCATATATCAAGGGCTCTGACTTGGCCGTGCAAAGCAGCAGTGGGATCCTTGCCTCAGGCAGTCTTACATGGGCTCAAGCTTTCTGCAGCTCAGAAAGGCTCAGAGGGAAATCAGGAGTCCAGTCTATCTCTGTTGTCACAGACATGCCCACAAATGTGAATTATGCAGAGTAGTTTTCTGGTTACCTGCTCCTAAAGTGTATGTTGTACATAGGTCTATGAGTACCACAGAAGAAAAAGGGAGGTATGCCTTGTGACTGGCTTTCCAGTCCTTATGGGAAATACTATTTTCTGCTTAAAACATAACAGGGTTTTGTGGTCTTGAATTTCTTACGAAAGAGGAAGGCTTTTGATTTTCAGAAAGGAGGGTTGACTGGAAAACAAGTTTGATTTGCAATTTTTGAGGAAAAATATTGACATTTTATTACATGCCAGGACATGTAATAAAAATTCCCATTTTTTGTGAGCAGTAGGGAAAGCATATTTTGTGAAACACACTTTAACTGTATTTACGCTTTGAGGCAGGTGAGACCCAGCACACTGAAAAAATGTGTTTGGTGAAAACAACAGGCAAGAAATCCAGGTGCCAGACTAGTGAGAATTGGGCAATGAAAGCACTTTTCTCTCCTGTAACAGAATCAGAGGTGTAAGTTACAAAAACCACACTGCCTGCTTTCCTCCAATAAGTGGGACTCGCCTCTGGGACTGCTCATCTAGATGCAACATGGGACATTTGGAGAAGGGAAAGGTTGTTTTTTCGTGGGAAGGCAGAGAGCAGGTGTTGTGGTGCACTTTCTACCTGCGTGCTTTGGTTAGTTCCTTCTGCCATTAGGAAGTGGTCCCCACTTCCTACATTTGCAGCAGAGCACTCCCACAGTGTAAAACAAGCCAGGGGATGCAACTTTCAGGCCAGCTAGCAAGATCAGCTCACCAGCCCAGTGCCAGTGGCTGAAGACAAAATGACAGGAGGAGGTTGCATGAGAAATACTAATTCCCACTAATGGCTGGGAGCAGAGGCACATGCAACAGTTTGATACGATGCATTTTCTTTATAGCGAAGCAGGTCATCTTGGATCTGCTCCAGACAGCTTATTATTGTCTTGTAATAGAGTGAATAAATATCACTCCTTGCTTGTAAGGCCAGGTCCAAGCAGGCCACTTTCCCCTGGGGAAGCTCCATCAACCCTTCTTCAGTTCTACCAAGTTCCTTTGATTAGGCTGAGTGCATTATATAGTAATAACCCTCTCCAGTACTTTGGAAAACCTGCATTAGAACCAGCAAACGGGGTGCTGGCAGTCTGGATGGATGGATGGATGGATGGATGGATGGATGGATGGATGGCCTAGGTGTGATCACAGCAGCAACTTCAAAAAGAGCAGCAGGATATCATGCCTTGGCAAATGCAGTGGCAGNACTGGGGCACATGCAGCTATCTCAAAACACCAGGTATTTCTGAGTGTCCTTTTCCCAAGCTTACACAGAAGTTCAGACACCCCAGGATGGACATGTTGACCCCTGCGGTTCCCAAGCACAACCAGATTGCTCTGGGCTGCTGGCCCTCATATCAAAAAGTTTTTTAATGAAGAGAAAAAATTCTCAGAAAATACAGAGTTTTTCCTTGAAGGTTCACTTTATTGTTCTACAGGAACAGTGGGGATTTCCTCTACTATGAAGAGAGAAGCAGGTACCTCTTTCCAGTGCCTGCACTTCCTGACAACAGCAAACCACAGCTCTGCTGGAAATAGTTGCATGGAGCAATTTGCACATCCAAGAGTAGGTGGGAGCCAAACCATTGCTGTGGGGGTCTCCTGGGGGTGCAGCATTTTCCTTGAAATCCCTTCAAGCACTCGTGATACCCCTCTGAGGCAGATCCTGAAAGCACTTCACAACCAGCCCAAGGGATGTCCTCCAGCCTTGGCACAAAGCCTGTGACAATCTTGTTTCTCTAACAAGGAAACCCTCTCCAGGAAAGGCTTTGATCTGACAGTGGGGAGTAATACTCATCATTTAGATCCTTTTAAGAGGGATTAAGAGCTTTATGACTGGGATGGGTGCACTTGAAATAAGATACCTTGGTCCTATTGAGTGCTTGCCTTGGGTGTGTTCTTGGTTGCTCAGCTGGGAGGTCCAGCCAGCAGTGTCTTGGAGGCAGGACATTTGCAATCTTTCAGGGAACTTAGGGCTGAGAACCACTGTGCTGACCAACAGCACTCATCCCCTTGATACAGGGCTGCCTTCTCCACCTTAAAGACAATGAAGTGAATGAAAATCTATCTAGTTGAGCTTGGTCTGCAAACAAGGCAGGTTGGGGAAGTCTGGATGGTCCCCAGAGCACCAGATGATATCTAGGTCCAGTTTTAATTATTTTTAGAGCAAATATCTTCAGTTTAACCATGTAAAAAGCCTCTGAACTATGTCTACAAACCAAATAGGTACCAAAAGGAATTCCTGCTACATTTTTACATGAAAGTTTTCTGCTGCTCATTGCTAAAGGCAATCATCTCTACATCTTTGCAGGACTTGTAGCCTCAAAGATCAAGAATCAAATCTTTTAGTCATATTTTTGTCCCTGAAATCCAGTACTCTGCTTTTTACCTTTTACCAGTGAAAGTCTGTAGTTTCAGAATGCATCTGGCAGCTCCTGTACCTCTCTAGGCTCAGCCCCTTTCTTCTCCTTCCTTTTGTGTGTTTCCTCCAGTTTACCATCTCCACCAAGTAACTAGATGGTTTCTATGATTATGCTCCATGAAGAGTTAAATGTTGCAAAAAGTATTAAAGGATTGCTATAGAACAAAATGCACCTCTGGGTGAAAATACAGTAGTTAAATGTGGAAAACCTGTCTCTCCATGCAGTCAAAATACAATTTAAAGCAGCGAGCGTTAAAAAGTCCTTTAATTGGGCAAATATGGTGTATACTTTTGTTATCAAAATATATATGGATCACTACTGCTCTTTGAAATCACACAGGGTCTCTGCTGGAAGATGACTGAGATGAAAATTACTCTGTCCAGGATTTCATATTGGGCTTTGTTTGCTCTCAAACTGAGGGAGAGGTTAGAGAAATGCTGATGCTAAGGGTACTGGGCTACCTCTGAAAGTCCTTCAGCTTTTCTTTGGTGTTTTCTGGCCAAGGGATATAAGGCAATGGAAGTCAGACATAGTATTTGCTTCAGGTCCTGCTAAGTTGCAAGACACAGGGTTATAAACATATTATTGAGCCCTAAATTCAGGTTGTTTTCTGAAAATAACATTAATTATGATTTTCTTCTCTCCTTGGGATACTTGAACTTGGATTTCTGTTACTATCAACTTCCCAAAAATTAAAAAATTGAAGTGTTTAATGCTTTAACACTAAAAATTGTAAGGCCCTAAATTAAAAAAAAAAAAAAAATTTGGAGGATCTTCTGAAAGATGTGCATGATTTGCAAAAATCTAGTTGGAACATGTGGATTTTGGAAAAACCCCATGTCATTTCCAACTGTTAATGTCCCATCTGCCTCCCTAAGACTCCAGGCCTTCTGCAGTTTCTTATCTCATCTCAGTCTTGATGCAGTTTTTTATATTATTGCCCCTGCAGGGATGAAAACAAGCCCCACTGACAAATAACTACATGCACCACAGACATGCAGCTTCTGGACCAACCTCCCCATCTGTACCTTGGGCCAAGGGCCAGGTGCTGAGAGCTGGGACAAAAAAAAAAAAAAGATACAACTCGGATTTATTTCTTTTCTGTACACCTGCACGCAAGAGGGTGCAGAATATCCTTGCCATGGTGATGCAAGTGCACAGGTTGCCAGATAATTTGAAGGCTGGATAATAGCTGCCTAAGTGCATTTTTTAAGGAAAGTGCATATGTTTCTCAATGCCTGCTAACAAGCTGTAGAGGAGTAGCATGGAAATTGGCATCCCCCTGCCCCCGCTGAGCCTAGAAAATGCTATTTAGAGCAGTTTGTTTTAATTTTAGTGGAGAGATTTGCTTTAAAAGCTTGTGCTCTCTATAGTATTATGCAACATATGCCCTGAAAGGCATGTTATTTAATCTGTTTTCTTGTTTGTGTTCTATTTAATGCTAAAGGGGAAAAAGGGAATACAGAGGTTTTCTACTGTCCTCACCTCAGCAGCTTTTTGAGCAGGGTTGAGAAGCAAAAGCAAGTTCTGCTCCAGGAAATATGGCACAGAATGGATGCATTTTGGACAAGCAGGAAAAAAACCTGAAAGTGTGGAGCCAATCTCTGCCTAGCCCTAGTCCTGCATGCAGGAGTGGAGATTGTGCTGCTCGTTGATGTAGACAACACAGGGGTTGCATGGTTTGGCATTGCACAGGCACTCCAGCCTTTTCAGGGCATGGCAGCCACCTCAGGGCAGCTGCTGTGTGGTGCCACTGATAGCAGCAGCACAGGTTCAGCTCTGCCTCCTCACATCTGAGTGATGGGCTCAGTCCAAAACTTCAACCAGAAACTGGTGAAACTTGGAAGAAATCTGCTTCTTTAGCACAAATAAAAGTGCAGGATTGCTTCTGTTGCTAACCTCAAGAATAAATGGCTCTACAGCCCTGTCAGTACTATTTCATGAAGAGAAACCCAGGACAATTCCTGCCATGAATTCCTGTTTCTTTTGGGGCAGTGAGGTGCTGCTCCACAGAAATCAGTTTTGTTTCTTGGTTAGGCTGCAGGATTTCTGCCTGGTGTTTGGCTTCTGGCCTCATCCTGCACTTCTCTCATGGACTGAACTGAAATAGTGACATTCTCAGAGGGCTCTGGGGAGCACCCTCAGCCCTGTGCTCAGACACAGCTGCTGAAACATCCCCAGGGTGGTGTTTTGGGGTTTAAAAATCTCTCACTCTCAGTAAGGGCAGGTCCATTTTCCCACCTTTTGGCAGCAAGAAGAAAGTGATTCCCAGGAAAGAAAATACATTAAAGCCCTGTTGGAGGTATTTTCCCAACGAGAGATTGGGAGAGCATGGGATTGAGGGAAGGTGAAAAGGAAAATACTGTATTCAGTTTCTGGGCAAGTATTATAGAGAAAAATTCTTATGCCACTGTTGGTCTCCAAATCTTCAGGGCAGGAGCAACCTGGGTGAAGCCCAGAGATCCAGCAAGTTGCTCACCACTGGCCATAACTTCCTCCAAGAGATGTAGTTCTTGCTGGCCACTGCAGGACTCCCTGCAGGTGTGGAGCAGACACACTCCCAGGTTTCCGAATGCAGGTCATGCTTTTGCACTCCACAGCCTAGTGCATCCCCTGCCCTTTCAGCAGCCCTGACACTCAGATTGTGTAGATTTTTTTCTTTTTTTGAGGCACTTCATGTTCAGAAGGGCAGGAAAGGAAAGAGACTTTTCAGTCTGGATGTGGGAGCCTTGGCACCCTGTATTCTGCATCTGCCCAGGGTGGGCTCAGACCCTGATTGTTCCTCAAGAAGGAAATCCTTTGCTGAGTTTTCTCTAATGCTATGGAGCTCCTCTGATGTTGTGGTCCCTGGTGGCTTTGCAGCCTCACTCCCACAGCCCCGGCCCAAGCACATCCCACCCTCCTAGCAAGCAGAATTCTTGGCTGTACTGTCACAGCCATTCCTAAAAAAAAGAAGCAGCAAAAAGCAGTGTTTCCCACAGGCTTCCCCAGCTGCATGATGTAGTTGTGATCTAAATACCCCAGGCAGCATTTTCAGAGCTTCAAGTAAGCACACCAGCTAATAAAGCTAATAATAATAATATTTTTATTGGCACAAAGGATCCTTTTCAGTCAATGGCTGAAGGAAATAGGAAAAACCCAGCCATAAGGAGGGGCAGTGCTTCAGCTCAAGCCCCCTAAAACATTTATCTTTTGTCAGATGATCCGACTGCCACAAGTGACTATACTTTGAAAAACCCTTCTTGTCAAAATTTCTGATAGCAAAATCCCTCTTTAATCTACTCTGAATCAGGCCATGCTGGCCTTTTCTGTGCTGCCAGGGTATCCCCAACAGTGATGTTGCCCAGGAGGATGACAGGTTTATATGAGTAATGGCAGCTCTGGTGAGGAAATGCAAAAATGGCCCTAGATTTTGTTTTATGCAGAGTGCTGCCCAGAAGGGTGGGAATTTTCTCATGGAGCAAGGCTCAGACTATAGCTTCCTACAGTGAGAGGAGGGAATAAAACAGGGCCCTCATTTTTTTAAGAGCATGAGGAAGGATCCACTCCTCAGGCAGAAGTTTTCCTTCAATAACCGAGGATGAATACAGGCCACCCAAACAATAAAAAAGTGGAAAAACAAGGGAGTGGCCAGGCTTAAAAGCAGTATTTGGGATGAGATGCTTTGTAATCATGCACTGCCATGTTCTGGGTTCTGGATCTACCTCAGGGGTGTGTTGTGGCCAGTAACTCTAAAGGTGCCTCAGTTAGAAAATAATAATTTAAAAAATGTACAGAAATCATCTGGCACCTTCCTAAATCAATACAGCTTATAGCAATCAAAGTAAAGAAAAAGTACTTAATTTATTTTCTTTGGATATTTTTTAGGGAAACAAGCATTTGAAAAACCTGATAGTATTTTACTGAGTAGATGAATAAATATGTGGTGGGCTGATCCTGACTGGATATGAGGTACCCACCAAAGCTGCTCTATCACTCTCCTCCTCAGCTGGACATGGGGCAGAAAAACATAAAAAATAGCTTGTGGGTCAGGATAATGGCAGGGAGAAATCACTCACCAGTTACCATCACAAGCAAAACAGACTCAGCCTGAGGAAGTTAGTTTAATTTATTATAATTTATTATCAACCAAATAAGAGTAGGGTAATAAGGAACAAACCGAAATTTTAAAACAGCTTTCTCTCACCTTTTTCTTCTTCTCAAGCTCAGCCTCAGTCTCTCATGAACTTCTCCAGCACAAGTCCTTGCTAGATAAACTGCTTCAGTGTGGGTGCCTTCCATGGCGTGCAGTCCTTCAGGAACAGGTTCTCTAGAGTGGGTCCTTATCAGTGCTATGCTGCCCACTGGGTGGGAAGAATGATGTGCAGAACTCATGATATCAGAAGGTTAATTAATTACTTTATTATACTATATTATGCTATAACTATATTACACTATATTACACTAACAAGAACTATCACTAACTACCTGACTAGAAAACCTGTGACTCTGCTTGAGAGTCCCAACACACACACATGGATCCAATTGTCAATGAATCCAAACAACCATCACCTGACTCCAATAAATCAGTCACTAGAACACATTCCACATGGGCACCAACACAGGAGCAGCAAACGAGATAAGAATTGTTTTGATGATTCTTTTCTCTGCTTCTCTCACAGCTTCTCTCTGTTCAGAGGGCATGTGAATGCCACAGGTCCCATGCTGGAGCAGGTTTGCTGGCAGGACCTGTGACCCAATGGGGGACCCACATCACAGGTCCTGCCAGGAGCCTGCTCCAGTGCAGACTTCCCACAGGATCACAACCTCCTTTGGGTATTCTACTCTGGCATGAGGTCCTCCATGGCTGCAGAGGCATGGCTGCCTCACCATGATGTTAGCAGGGGCATGACCCGTCCTGCTTCACTGACCTCAGTTTCTGCAGGGCTGTTGCTCTCACATATTCTCACTGCTGTGTTTCAGCTGCTGCTGAGCAGGGTTTTTTGCCCCTTCTTGAATCTGTTATCCCACTGTCACCAATGGGCTTGGACTTGGACAGCAGCAGGTCTTTACTGGAGCTGGATGGCACTGACTTCATTGGACACAGGGGAAGTGCCTGGCACCTTCTCACAGAAGCCACCTCTGTAGTCCCCCATTGACAAAACCTTACCATGCAAAACCCAATATAAAATTAAAAAGAAACCTGACATTTCTAGCCAAGCCCAAATTAATCAACTGACTTGAGAGACAGCAAATTAAAGTGCTGGTAGTTTAATAATAAAAAAATCCTACAAATTTTTATGAGTTGTGGAAAAAAATTCTAGAGTGTCCCCAAGTTAAGGTATCTTGTGGAGTAACAGGAAAAAAAAAGGATCAAGCTTTCCCCAGCTAACTATAGCTTCATTGTTTAATCAATGTGCCTTCTCAGGCTGGTGGAAAGAGATGGACGATTGTGAATAGGGGTGTAAAAAGAGGGTGGGTAGGTGTGTGTGTATGTGTGTCTCCACAGATGCAGAGGTTGGATGCTGAGCATAAAAACTTCACTTTTAGGCTAGTCTCAGTCTGTGTGTCTAGTTTAGCCTTTTTTGCTTTTTTTAGTTGTGCCACATCCCAAGCTGACAATCAACAGAAGGTCCTGCTTTGGTATAAAGCTTGTTACCTTCTTGGAGCAAGCACATGTGGAACAAACAAGAAGGTGTTGCTGTTGGGTGCTTCCCAAAGGAGAATTTCCGTCTGGAGAGGTGGTTGGGACCTTTTGACTGTGAGGTGGGAGGTGGCATGAGAGTCAAGAAGCTGCTCTGTGCCTGCTGGGTTTCATTTCATGGTTTGAGTGGGAGTAATCAGTCAGTTTTCCTCCTGGCCCAGTGGCTGAAACAAGCAGGGAGCCTCCATCCCGGTGGTCTGATAGATGATCAGTTCAGTCTATAATTCTTACATGGGCCTTGAGGAAATTTGCTCTGGCCTGCAAATACAAGATGCAGCCTTGCTGGGTGCCAAAATGAGATGTCAAGTTGCGCTGCCCTTTCCAGCGAGATGAGAAATACGCCTGGGACATGAACGCATTCATCTTGGCCTGCCTGCAACCCCCTCAGGTTTTTGTACAAGGGAGTGAACCTGGCATCTGTGCACTGAGGGGGCTCAAACAGGCCTGTGTGCCCAGCTCCTCTGCACCTGCGCTGGGCTTTTATCCACACATCAGGAATTTACACAGGGATGATGGCAGCTGCCTCTGCAGGGGTGACATCCTGTCCCTGCCAGTAGCCTGGAGAGCCCATGGCAGCATCTGTGGCACAAGCACATCTTGTCCTCCACCAGCTTCTGCTGCATCCCGTGGCACTCCACAGCATCCTGTAGCATCCTGCTGAATCCCATCACTCCATCTACAGCCTGCTGCCCTGCCACTGCAGCAGAATTCATTTCCTCTTTCTGGCTGTGTTGGGAAAGGTGCTGCCTTCCCAACCAGCCCTCCCTGGCTCATCTAGAGATGGCAGCCAAATGTGAGTGGAGTGGTTTATTGTTTGTTCAGTTGTGGCCTTCGACTGAATGTATGTACTGGGGTAATTTAGTGCAGGGAGATGGCTCACTCCTTGGCCAGTGTAGAAACGTGTCTCCTCTTTGGTTACAAAGGACTGCAGACAGGAATGCTGAGTGCCAAGATTTATGGAGCTGCATGTTTATCAAGGAGATGAAAAAGGAAACACCTTACTAAAACTCAGCAGCATTGTGGCATCTTTTTTCTTTTTTAATGATTAAAAAAAAAAAAAAAATTCTCCCCACTCTTACTCTTTTTCTCCTGGCTTTTGTGTTATTTCTTTATTGGGTCTAAAGCCCATCTGCTTGCCCTGCACTGCCAAGGATAAGCTCTAGAACAGAGGAACCCTGCATAGGAAACTCTTAGTGACTGGTGTGGGGCAGCAGACAAGCCTGCCTTTGTGTGCTGGTTTGTTTTGGAGGTTTGTCACAGCCTGACACAGGCACTGGCTGTGCCCAGGCACCACCCAGCTCCTGGGTGTGCCCCGTGCAGAGCCCAGGGACCCTCGGGGCCTTTGGGCTGGGGACAGCTCTCCCAGAAAGCCACACCCTTAAAAAATGGGGATGGAGTGGGGTGGTACAAAGGTAGTACTTAGGTATAGGGTGAGTTAGCAGTGTGTGTGCTATTTTGGGAAGCTCAGTTTTCAATGTAGTATGGTCTTTTTCCAGATTAACAGTGGTGTAAAAATATCCCGACCTTTTAAACAGTCTTCACAAACCTGTCTCAAACAAGTCTCTTAAGGATAAGTCTCCCTTAAATCTGAAGCAAATATAATTGAAAATATTACAGATTCTAGTTAACACTTTCTTTTTTTGACTTTGTAAGGAGCAAAATATGGTTTTCCTGCTTGGAGATCCTTGAAGCTGAGCTTTTGTCTCAAGACACCTAGCTACAGGTTTAAAATCTCCACATTGCTTTCAAATAAATATACAGGGGGCATTATGTGAACTTTTTTTCTTCCCTCTATGCAGAAGCACTTTCTCTTTGAAGATAACAAGTGGCTGGAAATGAAAGGCAGGAGTGGGAATAGAAGGATACAAGGGCTTTTTGGACTTCAAGATGGTGATTAAAAAGAAAAGGCCACAGTGTGCTAATACAGTCACTTATATTTCTTGGGTTTTTTCCCTGTTCCAAACAAACACTGAACAAAGAAAATGTAAATTGCTTCTCTCTTCAGACAACACTGAATTGCCTCTAAGTAGTGTTCAAAAGTCTATTATTTAAACATGACAAAGCCTGCATGTTTCCTTCTGCTTTCTTCGAAAAACGAAATTGTTCTCCTCTTCAAAACACAGCAGTGGGCTGTGACAGCTCCTGAGCTCAGAGTTACCCCTGGCCTGGCCCAGCCAGACACACTGACCTCCAGACTGTGCTGGAGGTGCCAGCTGTGGACCCACCCTTGAGGATGGACAAGGATGATGAGCTGAATAGCTGTCCCTGGCACAGGGCTGCCAGGCAGGAGAAATTCCACACTCAGAGCAGCGCTGGAGAAGAGGAGATGGGATGAATCCTATTAATTTTTTAAGCAGGTTTTCTCTGCACATTCCACAGAATGGAAAGTACTGGTGGAGCACCTCTACCTGTAAGATTGTCTACATGGTAAAGCACCTCCTGGTACACACAGATTTAAGACTTGTATCCCACAGCTGTCCCTTGTCAGTCACCCTTCCCAAAAATAGGATATTTTGTATTTTCTTTTTCTAAAGCGCCGCCAGGACAAAGAGCAAACCCTGTCAGGAGTACATGGGATGAAATTGTGGTAATGCTACGTGGAGAAGTAAAATTGGCTGAAGCAAGATCCCAGTGAATGTTTATATCAGCCTAGGATGAGAACAGGGAGCTGCAGGGAGGAGAATGGTCCATGAGTGCTTGTTTGGAAATGTATTTGGACATGGCTTTCCTCTGCTTGTGCCTCTGGAGGGGAATGTGTGGGGTGCTCCATGCAGTGGAGAAGGTGCAGATTTGCCAGGGTGTGGGAGAGGGCTGGGACAGTCCCCCACCGTAGCCATGATATTTTATGAAAAATCCTATTGCCAGGATTTTTCCCCTGAGAAGCTGAGGAACCTCAGCAGAGAAATGTCAACAATAATTTTCTGCTGCTGTGGAATGCAACAGGTGCTTTCTCAATTGGTCCATGTAGATTTTTTCTACTTGATGACCAATCATGGTCCAGCTGTGTGGACTCTCTGAGCAGTTACACGATTTTGTGATGCATTCCTTTCTATTCTTGCTAGCCTTCTGATGGCTCTTTTCTCTCTTTTCTTTTTAGTATAGTTTTAGTATACTATTTTAATATAATATATATAATAATATAATAAACCAGCCTTCTGAAACATGGAGTCGAGATTTTCGTCTCTCCCACGTCCCCATCCCTCGAGTCCCCCTTGGGTCCACAGCAACACCCCACTCCCACTGTGACCTCTTCCTGAGGACAGGTAGGGGCAGAGGTATCCACTGAGACCCCTCAGCATTTGCTGTGTCCCCAAAACCTCATGACAGGAGTCACCGCTCGACTGCAGTCCCGGAGGAGCAGGAGCCATCTGGCAAGAGGGCGGTTGCTGGTGGGCTACAACAGCAGCCAACTGAATGCAATGAAACCACATGGGGTATTTTTGGAAAAGCTGACATCTTTCTTCCTCTCTTTAGCACTGAATAATCCAAGAGCCTGGCTTCCTTGCACTGTGGGCCTTGCTGAAAGCAGCACTCAATGGACAGGAAATGCTGCCACCTGTTTTCGATGGTTGTGGAGACCACCAGTACATTTGGATGTAATGAATTAATTCACTCTTAATCTTCAAAACTCAGAAAACTTCTGATGAACTGCAGGTCTTTGTACCTAATACTGACTGGTAATTACCATGGGCCCCCAGGGAGAGGAATCTTTGCCTGCAGTGCCTCCCATGATGTCATCCTTTGCCCTCAGTTTCCAGATGATGCCAACTCAAACTTTCTATTTCCATCATCTTACAAAGAGCTTTTAGCTATAATGGTTTTATTGAGTTCTTGAGTGTTAAGCAAAACAATCCAGCTATGAAGTTAATTGTGTCTGCAAAATGACAGGGATCTTACAAACTGCAAACACCCAGCCCACTCGGGATAAAAATGGTTCATGCAGCTCTAACAGTACACACGGTTGATTGAGAGTTTGTTGGTAATTTGGGTTTTTTGTAAATATAACCCCCACATTTTCATCAGCAATTTGATTTTTAAAAAAAAAAAAAAAAGGAAGAGGTTTGCATATTCAGGTTTTTAAAGTGAAAAGCTCAATATCCCCCTTCTTGCTCTCAAGTTTTCGAGCATTTGCACATGAAGAAGAGGATAAACAGCAGTGTCAGGCCCTTCAGTGGGCAGTAGTGGGGGGTGTGAAGGACGTGTCAGCCAAAATGCTACTTAAACAAGAGGCATCTCTGCTGTTTTCATTAGCACATTTCTGCTTTGTTTCTAGGTGTGCTAATGGTGAGCAATAACTCTGTTGTGGTTTGGGTTTCTGAAAGTCCAAGTAGATTTTTGTGGGCATTGTGTTTTGGGAAGGAAAGTGAGGAAGGGTGAAAAGGTAGGAACTCCATTCCAGCAAGTCTGGCTGCAGGGACATTCAGTGCCTTCATGCATGTAAAATGGGTGGTCCAGGAATAAACTGGAGAATTAAAAATGTACAGCTTTTGGGAAATGTGATGAACAAGCACCAGCAATATACCATGGGGAATTTTGGGCCAGGAAATGCTAACTTTAGCTACAGTAGTGCTTTAGCTAGTAACTTTAGCTACAGTGTTTAGGGGTTGTGGGGCCAAAGTGAGAGGTGAGAGGCCCCTTGGTCCAGCTCTGAATCAACACTGCCTCTGGAAACCTGCACCCTGTCCTGACTAGGGGAACTGCCCAGATAATGAAGAGGAATTTAGGTCCTAGCCTGTCTCCCTACAGAGGGAACGGGCACTCCACCCGGTTTGAGCAGCTTTTATTCGCCTTGGCCAGCTCTTCACTGACACTTTTCCAAGTCTCTCAGAAGGCCCTTTCAAGCATTTTGTGTTCACTAACAGAACTATTTCCATGTGTTGTGTATTTCCATGCTGCAAAAGCTATGAGCAAGCTAAATGCTGATGCCTTTAACCCGCTTTTCAGAAGGTTCTTGTTTAGTTGTACCTTGCACAGGGCCACATCACAGACAGGCACTATGCAAGATGAGCTGATGAAGCAGGACTTTGAGAGCTGACCCAATTAAAGTCCTTCCAGCAGCAGAGCTGGCTGCAGGACCCGGCTGTCTTTGCCTGCCCTGGCTAAATCTCATCTTGGAAGGATTTATGTAGCACTGCACTTCATGTATCAAGGGAGACATTACTGCACAGAGCAGATATCTGTACTTAAAGCCACACGGAAGCTGCTGCTCAAAATAGAGATAATTCCTTATGCAGCTATATAGAAAAACCTTCCTTAAAAGTTAGTATTTTCTTTCAACTGCTCTTCTTCCATGTAAATAAAGCATAGTCCTCATGGCACTGTTGCCATTTTCAACAGTAGCTTCTAATTCTAGATTTTGAGATTTAGGGGTGGTCAGGCTCCTAGGAAACCACAGGAAATTTTAAAGCACACAAAGCACCAGGTTCCCCTTGAGTATGTGATACACTACAGCGTTTCACAGCCCAGGACAGCTGGAAAACCCTTGTCTGAATATGGGTGTCCAGACCCAGAGACATTTGTAAATCTTTACCTGTTGAGTACCTCTTAAGCCAGGGCAAAACATTTTGCTGTTGTGCCTTTCAGCTGAAGATACGTGGGCTGTGAGCACACAGAGTCTCCTTCCACAGAAAACACCCTCAGTGAGAGGCACATGGGGTGAGCAGTGGAGCTGCTGCTACTGGCAAAGGTGCCTCTCACCCCTGGGGTAGTGGCCTCAGTGCAGGTGCTTCAGGGGCCCCTTCAGGAGGCAGCAGAGGACTCCCCATAGCATCTTCCATTGCAAGAAAGTGCAACCATCCCAGGGGCTTTCCCATGGCCAGGATTCCTATCGGAGAGCATGGAAGAGAAACATGGAGGCTTTTTTGCAATGGCACAGGAGATTCCTCATGGAGCAGGAAGTTTCTCTGCCATGTTATCTGTTGCTTCCCTTCCTGGTGACTACCAGGACACTGCAGACAAATCTGTGGTCTCAGTCTAATGAGCAGTGGAGGGCTGCTTGCCCTCAAAGGGCACCGGAGTCCCTTTGCCATGGCTCCTGTCCTGGTTTTCAATACAGGGAGGAACTGTGGGACCAGTAGTGGGACCTGCCCTGGTCCCTGGCTTGGGAGAGCTCCTGACCAGGGCACAGCCAGCATGTTCCTGTTTGCAAAGCAAGTGCTGACATACCTGCATCTGAGTCAGCATTAGTTCAGTCCCAACCCCTTATCCATTCTCAGCTGCAAGTAACAAACCAAATTTGTTTTTGGTACAGCTCCTGTAAAATTTAAGCTTAATGGAGTCAAGCCCACCAGCAGGCAGGGAGGGCAATGTGCAGAACCTTTGCAAAGGCAAAAAAGGCTGTTGGAAAGCTCTGAAGATCTCCTTATCTCTCCACCAGCCATGGGGACTTCTGAATAGCATCCAGCAGTGCCTTTCCTTCCCCACTTTGCTACACCTGCATGCCCCTGCTTCTCATGGTTTCTGCAGTGCCTTGGACACATACCTGTTACTGTGCCATCACAGTACCTGGCTTTATCAGCATCATTTTCAGAAATAATGTGTGCTCCCTTACAAAAGCACATTTAATGCTGGACTGAAAATTCAGGCAGTCATAGATCAGTCTGGACCAAGAACCAGCTGCTACAAAAACATGAGACTTTAAAAAATATATTTATTTAGTTCAAGTTTTGATGCAGATTTGTGTTTATGTTTTATAAATTGTCACTCCCAGATGATTCAAGCACACACAGTTCTGACAGTTTATTTTAAGCTGAACATTTCCATTTACTGAAACAGCATTCATGCAGAACCCTTTTATAAGGCAACTTGAACAAGTAAACCTTCTCAAATCCTCCCTATCTTGTGTGTGTGTGGTTCAGGCAGTCAGTGATGTTTAGGATGTGTAAGCCTGGAGTGGAGCAAAAAGTGGGCATGACACTAGAAAGGTGGCTCAAGGCACAACAAAGCACTGCTTGTTGACTAGCAACACTGAAGGGTAGAGCCTTCAGGAGATGTACTGGGAGCAAGCACAGACTGCTGCCCTGAGCAGTGAATTGGGTGTGAATAAATGATAAGTCAAAGTTCAATGCAAGGTCATTGAGGAAGTCATGTAATAGAAGCAAGAGCAGTCTCTGAGTAACCTGAAAAAGTCTGAGGAAATTTTATTCAGGGTGTATGGCTGTGGTTTCGCAGCCAGAACAGGAGGGTGGCAAGCAGGTTCATGACTGGGCACACAGAACAGTGATGTATAGCTGGAAAAGCCTGGAAAAAACACTGGAAGGTTGTTTTGTTCCTGGTTTGACAGTTATATGCCCAGTTCCAGTGCCCTGGCTTATGTGTGAGATATAATTTCTGAGATTAGAGAGCCATCCTGATAGAACACTTCTGGCTGTTTCTAAAAGATCTTTATACATCCAGAAGGAATTTTGGAAATGGATAAATCACTGAGAAGTTGGTTCACATAAATAAGACTAAGAAGTATGGAACTCTGTGATGCTTAATTCACAACTCTCTTCTTCTCAGTCATTAATTTCATCCGGACTACTTCAGCCAGCAACATCAAGCAGACACAGAAGTGCTTGCAGAATTCAGTGCAAATATTTCAAACAGTGTACTGGGGGCTGTTGTTGGTAAAAGACCAAACATGGGTACTGTTTTAATTGCCTTGTGGAATCTTTTCATAAATAGTTGCGTCCTTTTTGTGGATTAGCCTCACGCATTTAAAGCTTTGTTTTGCCTGATACAACAACTGCTCAACTGCATCAACAGGAATAACTTTACAAGTTTTTTCTATTTTATTAAAATCCATGTATACAGCTTCAAAAAGCAATTAGTGTTTATTTAGCTAAAATGCTTCAAATGTTAATAGCAGCTTCAAAATGTTGACAAGTCCTAAAACCCAGCAAGTAACATGCTTTGATGTGTTTGTCTTCTGGCAGCTGCAGGGAGAACTGATTTAAAATGTAAATAATTAGTTTGCTTAATATTTTCTTTCCAAATGTGAAATGTTTGGGCTTTTTTCCCCTCCAAACTGTGGTTTAAATTACATTTTATTGATATTATTTTACAATGTATCTCCCAAAAAGAAAATGGAGACAACTTGCTTGCTGACATCCAACTGACCTGGTTCTTGCCTTCAGGTAACTCGCTGTGGATGTTTGGCACATGTTGGCCTCAGTGTGGCACATCTTCCTACTTATCTGGGGGCACACCAGCCACCCTGCTGAGGCCACTGCTCCATTCAGGTCAGCAGGATTATTTGGTTCATTTAAGGTTAAATTGATACATTTTTGAAGGATTGCTGCCACAATAAGGATATTTTACCTTTTAGTACGAAGGGATTAATACACCTTAGGTATTTCAAAATAAATCTCCAAAGATTATTTTTTTTTTAAATTTTTGTTTTGCAACAAAATAGAGCAGTTATGAAGGCCTGATTCCCAGCTGGGGTAAGTCAGCTTGCAGATACTGGAGATGCTATGATGTTACAGCAGCTGAGGATTGAGGTCTACAGTTTCCCTAAATATATGATGCAGATGTACAACTCACACCCACAGTGGCAACTTAACACATCTATCTGGCAGTGCATGAGCACCTCTCAGTCCCAAAGGAATTCTTCCATGCCTTACCTACAAAAATAATCTTTGAAACACTGAAAACACAACTAAACCAAATCTTGTACTGCAAAGGCATGGCCAGAGAGGAGTTTAGGTTCTTTCTGAAAAGAGTACAATGAAGTACAGCCTTGAGCCAAACCCCAGTGATCCTCCAGCCCTTTCTGCTGCCAGCAAATCCCACTAAGGCTGTGGGACACCAATCCTGCGGTGAAAAGGAGGTGACTCCTTATGCAGAGGAGTCAATAAGCTCAGGAGATCCTCACCTGGCTGTTAGGGCTGCTACAGTAACTGACAGGGCACACACCTGCAACAACCCTGGCAAGCTCCTGCTATGACCCGTGACACTCTTAGACTGAATTTAACATCCTGCAAACCTATGAACTCTGCCCACCTGACACTGTGTCCTTCTGTGAGATCCTGTTTTACAAGCAGATGAAGGCTTCTAACCAGATGGCAACATTTACACATTTCAAAGTGTCATTTGACTTCTCCTCTGACATTAAAAGACAATGCATCTCCACACAGATGAGTTATTTACAATGGCAATCTCTGCAGGATGTGTTAAATACAGCCAGCTAACCTTGCAAAAAATTACCTGCAAAGTCATGCCAACAGTTGCTATCAAGACTGAGCAGGCTGGCAGAGCAAGCAGAGATACCTGAACAGGGGCTGTCTCCCCCAGCTAGAGACCTCTGCAAAGGAGGTTTCTACAGCTGAGCTGTCCTGCAGGCTCCTCACCAGGGAGTGGAGAGTGCTGTGACAGCACAGCATCTGTCCTGCTTCAGAGGGATGTGCCAAGACCCACACTCCTGGCTCCTGTTGGCACTGACAGGGCAGATGACACCTGCCTTCGTGGACACTGAGTGGCCACTCAAACTGCCCCATTTCTATCACAATTTATGTAGCAGAGGAGTGCAAGCACATTTTCAGCCAGTAATAAATGAGGCAATAGGTGTGCTTTCCTCCCCTAAACCCACACATATAAACAAACGTTCCTCTTTATCTCAAGGGTAAAAGGAAGAAGTTCAGCTTCATTTTTTTCAAATCAAACACGCTAAAGCTGTTCACAGGAGCCTGCAATAGTGAGTCCCTTAGTGCCTTTCCCCTGTCCCTAGTCAATTCTAATCCCAAAATGCAGTTTAGTTACATGTGGATGTGTCATGTTTCATGAGGGTAACATATTTACAAGCTGACTGCTCTTATTTACATTGCTTTCATCTCCTCCTTTCATTGGCACTTTACAGTATCATATTATCAGTTCAGCCTTTGGGAAAGAGGCCAGTGGATATAAATCTTTGGAAAAAAAAAAAAAAGATCCTGAGCGAATTAGCAAGTGACAGATGGTAGGTACTGAGTCTTACCACGCTGAGGCAATCCACACGGCAGGCAGGTTGCCAGGCACAGAGCATGGCACGAACAAGTTGTGGCCTTAGGAAAACTGATGGCAATAAAAAGGCCATGAAAGCCTGCAATGAGGAAAAGAAGTGCAGCAGATAGTTCATATGTGGTCATGGTGATGGCCAGGTGTGAAAGAACCAAGCAACATTCCAGGCTAAAGCCCCTGGGATCCATCAGGCTGGCACAGGGCAGCTGCACACCCATGTACCACTGGCAGTCTGGGGTTTACAACCATGTGAGGTCAGCTCAGAGATAAGCTCAGAAAGCAGTGCAGCTTCCTGCTTTTGGGACTGGACATAGCCTGCTTTACACCAGGCTCAAATAGCTCTGCTTAGCATGTACCCTCATAGCTGGTCATTCGGCTTCACCACCCTCAAGGACTCGATTTAAGCTGACTGAAACAACAGCAAAGGTGTCTCACAAAATTTCACTCTGCCAGTCCTTCACCCCACCAGCAAGCAGAACAGACCCCTTCAGTAGCAGTGGCTGTGGTAGTGCTCCAGCACCCAAGATCACAGGCTTCCCAGCTCAAACTCTACAGCAGACATGAGGCACCAGGTCTTTGTCACCAAATCCTTCCTTACAAACAAGCAGCAAGCTTTTTGTACAGCATGATGTAAGGCCATGCCCGGCCAGACACCAGCTACTCCAAGGGAAGGGCTGAGCTACAATTAATGCCAGACTGGGAAGTCACTTTGCAATATGGATGGTCTTTTATTTATTGTTTTATCATGACACATCAAATGCTATGGCTGCAATATCAGAACATGGTGTCATTTATAAAATATCAGTATTATTAATGCGGTGGTAAGATATTGTTAACATTTACAGAGAGGTGTATAATAATTCCATAGCTTTGCCTCAGTGACAAAATACACTGGCAGGCAGATGATGGATGGAATATAGTGACTCTTTATTATCATGGTTTTTCCTCCTTGATTACTGAATGGCCTATAATGATATCAATAATTGTTGCTGAATCTAATCCTTTCGAATATGGTAGATAGATCCTTTGCTTTTACAGTATGTGTCAGAATAAAAGAGAAGCATCTGAAAAATAAAGAAAAGGCATTTCCTTAAAAAATGAGATGAAAAAATAAAACAATATAAATGGAACTTTCAAGTGTTTCTTTTTATATTTAAAGCTCTTAATAAACTGTATTTAAACATTCTTAAATAATCATTCTGTACCTTTGATTTTCTGTTTCACCTCTGGAAACAAATAGAGTAATCTCACTATAAATGTGTGCAAATAGAAAATATATAAATATATTTATGGCCCACGTCATAAAAAGGTGGTCTCAGAATTGTCATTTTTACAATGATCAGTTTGGTTTCCTTTCATTTTGTCCTGCAAGTTATTTGAGCTTTCTTCTTTTAAGCCTTTGAAGTCCACATGCAAAGAAGAGCCAAGCACACACATACTGTCCCGTGTTTCATTTTGTAAACTGCTTGATGACACCTGTAAAACAGTCCCAATGTGACTGAACAGTGGAGTTGATGTGATCCACTTCAACAAACTGAAGTCTGCTTGGTCAACTGCTGAGCTCCATGGGAATGTTGTTCCCACAGGCAATGACTCCACCTCTGAAGCGCCACATTGAACTTCATGAAACCCCGTGGACCTTTCCAGACCACTTGCTGATGAGGGCAGCTTGTTTTCCTCATACAACACAGCACCCTGGGGAGAGGCAGCCGCAGTCTGATCTGTTTTGTGGTCTGCCTTTGTGTCCTCTCGGAGAAGTGACTCCCTTGTTTGAGGAGAGGTTGGCAAAGGAGTGCTTTGGTTATCAGCCTTGTAACAATCACTAGCATTTGAGGCGAGGCTGGGGGAGAAGCTGTCTGCAAAGAGTCGTGTCTGACACATTGTCTCCTTTACATTCAACTCGGTGAGAAGCTGGGCACGAGTCTCTGGGGACAGTTTACTCAACTGGCGTCCAAGCTGAAGCTGAGTTGGGAATAGTGTTCCCTGAAGGGTTCTGTACAGGAACCTGCAAGATGAGANGATGAGAATGGGCATGTGAGAGGAAATGAAAGAAGGAAATGCCCAATACGTTATTAAGGAAAAACATCCAAGACAAAAGTATGACACAGAAAAATAAGACAGTTCTATGTGCTGTTCCTATGCTCCACACAAGAAGGCTTGCAGATGGACAGCTCTGGATGCTGTGCTAATATTTTGATTAATAACTTAATTAGGCAGTG
>VYZP01024466.1:0-10971 GCA_013400635.1 Hypocryptadius cinnamomeus
AAAAGAAAAAAGAAAAAAGAAAAAGGAAAAAAGAACAAAGAAAAAAGAAAAAGGAAGAAAGAAAAAAAAGAAAAAAGGAAAAATAAAAAAAGAGCAGGGAATTCTTCTGACTGTCTCCCAGTGGTGCAGAGAAAACGCTCTAGTGACCAGAAGAGATCCCAAGGGCTGTCCTTTTATACCTTTTGCCTCCATAAGTGCTTCACATCTCAGTTTTTGCATCGGACCTTTGGCCATTTTCCACCTATGTGTTATTAACTTCTCTACTACTTGTCTTAGCAATTTCAGTTTGCCATCCCAAAACATATTGCTTTTGACTTCTAGTAAACAGTTCAGAACACAAACCCTTGTGGTACAGTTATGCACTCTTTTCTGTTTCCAGGCAGTCTAGATTTTACTCAGTTGTTCAGGTTTTTCGTTTGGTTATTGGGGGTTTTCTCCCCAAACAAACATTTTTAATGATTATTTTACACTTCAAAATTAGAAAACACCATTCAATCCATTCTCACATTTTAATTCTAGAAGGTTCTTGCTTATGAGAATGTGGTTTATGCTAAGCAATTTTAAAAAAATATTAGTCACAAGTTTAAAATCAAGTTTCTGAGATTACTTGCAGAAATGGACAACTTCACAAATAAATAAACTGCCAAAAAATTATGTAAGGAATCACAGAATGACAGAATAGTGTGAGTTGGGAGGANGGCCTATATGGCGATTGAACCTGCATCCTTGGTTCTGTTAGTACCATGCTTCAGCCAAATGACCTTGTATTAGATTGCACCAGCTTTTACTCAAACATAGAAAATTGGCTTGTACAAGTATAATATTCTAAAGATAATTCATTTCAATGTATTTAGTTTCAAAGTGATGGTTATAACAAGGATGATGACCTTCCTTGTCCTAGGAGCTGTATCTATGAGCCACAAGACTGAGAATGTTGAGGATCATGACCTATAAAGAAAGCTAAATGTAGGAGATGGCCAGCTGTGGTCATGTTAGGTATGGCCTCTGACACTGGCTATAGTGGCCTTAGCAGGTTTATTTGTTGTTCACTGCATCCACAAAGAATACCTACCTCCAAGGAGTTCCCAGCTTCTCTAAGAGGCTCTCAGAGAATTTCATGAAGAAGCCCTGCTCTAATTTTGTCACAATAACTGCATTTGAGCTGCCTGGAGACCTTGTGGGGGCTGAGTCCAGGTCACTAATTTGCATCTGAGACATTCAGGGCAGAGCTTCAGCATATTGTAACCATTAGAGACATAAATATTCCCAATAGTTGCATTTGAGCCCCTTTGTGTTGCAAGTGGAGGAAGTATTTAGGTTTTTCATTAATTTGTATGTTATACTGTTAATCTGCTAATATGTGTGATGTGTTCACATTTCAAAAAATCTTGTACATTCTGCAAGGTACTTTTGACCTTTAAGGCACCACTAGGCTATATGACACAAAGGCATATTTGAATACTCCTGCCCTCACAGGGAAAAGAACAGTTTTATAGAAAAAATGTCTCCTTCAAGAATCAGGAAATCTCCTCCTTTAAGGTTAAGAAAATTACAGAAATATCACTACAGTGAAATATTTTCCATTTAAAGATTGCTATAGTTCCACTACTATATATCTAAATCTCAACTTTTTTTACTGTACTGGCAGTCTCCTTAGAGTCCCTCTTATCTCTCATGACCAGCAGTGAGATCACTACATTCATGTAAGGATTTTTTTCCTAAATCAAGAAGAAAGAAATTCACTGCATAATCCATTCATGTATTCTATAATGAAGTATGGTTTTAAAAATAAAACAGCTTAGATGCTATAATTCTAGGTTTTTCTAACTTGTGAAAAAGTAAGAGCCCTAATAAACATGCTTACTTAAGTAATGTTGCTCAAAATCTCCCTTCACTTCTCAGCTGGTATCCATGGGCTTCACATGTTCTCATAACTCTCATATTTCTGAACTAATAATATGCAATGTACTCTGTCCAAATGAGAATGAATTTGGAGGTGTGAGTTTTTGATGTCATTTTCTGAATGGAAAAGCATAAAGCAAACAAAGTTCATGCATTATTCACACAATAAAAGATGAAAGTTTTTAATGCAATAAGAATACATCACTCACACAGAGGAAGTGTTGTGTCTGTAGATCAAGGGTCAGATAGTACTTAAATTACTGTACTCCCAATGTAACAATTTTGAATAATTCTGATATTCGGAGATACAGGTTTTGCAGTGCTTTACATGTAATAATAATTTTGGATACCACTTCTCAGTGGAGAAGAAGAATGCTTTATTCTTACCATATGCTTGCATGATGCTCATTTTAAAGTAAGATGACAGTATGTTAAATTTAATACTGCTGATCATCATCTCCAGAATTCTGTAACACAGAAATGTGAAACAAAATGTACTTTTACAGAAGTGTAAGGAAGTTTCAGCTTGTATAAACAGTCATGAGTCTCTTAATTTTGGTAAAATAATTTTATGTTTGCAAAGGAACATATCAATTATGTTCATTAAAGGTGGCAGAGTAACAGCCCTTGAGAGTGAAGATATCTATCATCAAGAACATCTAGCCAAGCAGAGCAATCCACAGAAAGCTAGCTCAGCAAACCAATAAAGTAATTAATTCTGCCTCTTTGAGAATGTGTGGGTGCAAATTTGCAAAAGTAAATACTGGCAAATATGGGGTTTTTTTGTTACAGTGTAATGAGTAATCCTATTCTTAAAATGTACATATGTCGAAAACTAAACAAAAAAAGACCTGTTTAATATCTTTATCAGTCCTGTCTAATATCTTTCTGGATGATCTGGATGAATGCACCAAGGACACCTCTGATGTGTTCACAGGCAACACTAAGCTGAGTGGAAGTGTTGATCTGCTGGAGGGTAAGGTAAGAACTCCAAAGAGATCTGGACAGACTAGATTGTTGGACTGTGGCGAGTGGTATAAAGTTTAACAAGACCAAGTGCCAGATCCTTCACTCTGGCCACAAAAGCTCCATGCAGAGCTACAGGTCAGGGAAAGAGTGGCTGGAAAGCTGACCAGCAGAAAAGGCAAGGAGGCCAATGGCGTCTTGGCTTACATCAAGAATAGTGTGGCCAGCAGACCAGCAGAACCAGGTCAGTGATTGTCACCCCATACTTGGCAGTGGTGAGGCCACACCTCGAGTGCTGCATCCAGTTTGCAGTCCCCAGTGACAGGACAGACATTGAGGTGTTGCAGAGAGTCCAGAGAAGAGCAACAGAGATTCTGAAGGGTCTAGAGAGTGACTGATAGGAGGAGAGACTGAAGGAGCTGTGGTGTTTAGCCTGGAGAAGAGGAGGCTCAGGGCAGACCTTAAGGCTCTCTGCAACAGCCTGAAAGGAGATTGTAGCCAGGTGGAGGTTGGTCTCTTCTCCCAGGCCACCAGTGACAGGACAAGAGGAAATTTCCTCAAGCTGCACCACAAGAGGTACAGGTTGAATATCACGTAGAATTTTTTCAGTGAAAGGGTTGCTAAGTATTGGAATGAACTGCCCAGAGAGTCACCACGCCTATTCAAGAAATGACTGGACATGGCATGCTATGGTTTAGTTAGAAAGATGGTGATTGGTTGGACTTGATGACCTTAATGGTCTTTTCCAACTTAAATGAGTCTCTGATTCTGTGAAGAAAAACAACCTGCTGCAAAGAGTTCTCTTTATTTAGTAATAAAGTATGTAATGATGCTACTTTTGTTATTAAAGTCAGTAGACATTTTCAATCTAGATTTCAACTCAAGCACTTGAATAAGGAAAGTTCTTTATTTTACATCTTGCATAAATTTTTGTATTTACAATTGCTTTAGAAAAATAGTATATTGAAGCCTGACTGAAAAATTCATTTGACATGCTATTTTAAAATTTCCATCATCTTGAAAATGAAACTGAAGACCCAGAAATCAGATATGTAAATTTTACTAGTATTTAACAGGAAGTAGTGAACAAGGGCATTGCTAAGGAAATTTCCCAGTGCTAGATTTAGAAAAGTAGAAAGCACCAATGAGGACTCAGGAGATGGCAGCATGGGCAGAAAAATCAGGTATTTAACTTTAAAATATGCAAGCTCAAGAATCTGTTCAGACATAAGCCAATTGCTACAAAGATTGAAAGGGAGACAACAACCTGGAAAGCATTAATTCTAGGAATACTGTACAGCACATTAGATATCAGTTCAAAAGTGTGAAATGTTGTTGCAATAAAATAGAAAAGATAATAGACATTTTGGACTCCATATGTATTACCTAACAAAACAAAGGTCTAAAGGAAGTTCTGTTTCTAAGGCACTGGTGCGATTTCCCCTACAGCAGTGCATTCAGCTCTGGGCAAAAAAATTCTATAAATACACTGACAAATTGGTAGTTCCTCAGTGAGCTGTGCAAATAAATAAATAAACAAATAAATTAATAAAGGTGAGCTAAAGTGGGTTATTCATACCACATCCCTGGAAGTGTTCAAGGCCAGGTTACATGGAGATTTGAGCAATCTCTTCCAGTAGATGGTGTCCCTACCAATGGCAGGGAAGTTTGGAACTAGATGGTTTTTAAGGCAACTGCCAACACAAATAATTCTATGATTCAAGGAGTTAAATTGAAGGTAGACTACCTAAAGTGGCATTCTTCTTGACGTAAAAAAAGCACCATGTAGTGACATTTGACTTGCATGAAAACGCAGTCTTTTCCTAAAAACCTTCTTTTTACCATAGTCAGGTCCACATATATATAAGAGCTTATTAAAAAAGCAACTAAAGACAACAGCAGTTATATTAAGAAAAAAGTCAAAGTATGTACAACAGAGGAACCACTAATGTTAGCTCAATACCCTAATTCAATGAAAGTAAAAAAGTAGACTCAGTGAAAGAAAATCTGTCTCAGGGTAACTGTTCTTTTATAAGTAGCTTTTGGAGACAGCTGATCAAAAAGTCACATAAATGATATCTAGCAAGAGTTCTGGAAAGAATAGTTCCAGAGAATCATCATGTTTCTCTTTAGGATCCTGGAGTAGGTGAGAGAAATAACATGAAATATTTTATAATTTACCAGTTGTCAAAGAAAATCCTCTTACCAGATTTCGTCATTTTTATTACCAGCTTCCAATATTAAATAAAAGTAGATAGAAAAATACTAACATAAACATAAATATAGAAAACCACTATAGAAATATACAGACTTAAGACAAATGGAACAGGCCCTAGCTTTTTCAATCCCACTATAGCCAGTTTTTTTTGCTTTTTCAGCATGTGTCGATCAGTTGGAAGGCAGGAGAGCTCTGCAGAGAGACCTAGAATGGTTGGATGGATGGGCAGAGTCCAATAGGATGAAGTTTAATAAGTCCAAGTGCCGAGTCCTGCATTTTGGCCACAACAACCCCCTGCAACATTATGGGCTGGGGACAGTGTGGCTGGACAGTGCCCGGGCAGAAAGGGATTTGGGGGTGCTGGTCAACAGCCGGCTGAACACGAGCCAGCAGTGTGCCCTGGCAGTCAAGAAGGCCAATGGTTCCTGGCCTGTATCAGGAAAAGTGTGACCAGCAGAAGGAGGCCAGCATCCTTCCCCTGCACTCAGCACTGGTGAGGCCACACCTTGAGTGTTGTGTCCAGTTCTGGGACCTCAGTTCAGGAAGGACGTTGAGACACTGGAGCACATCCAGAGGAGGCAACGAGGCTGGTGAGGGGCTTGGAACACAAGGCTTGTGAGGAATGACTGAGAGAACTGGGGTGGCTCCAGCTTGGAGAAAAGGAGACTCAGGGGTGCCCTTATCACTCTACAACACCCTGAAAGGTGGCTGTAGTCAGTTGGGAGTTGTTCTCTTTCTCCAGGCAGCAACTGACAGAACAAAGAAACACAGTCTTAAGCTGCACCAAGGGAAATATAGGTTGGATATTAGGAAAAAGTTATTTTTACAGAAAGGGTGATAACTGTAATTGTCTAGCCAGAGAGGTGTTGGAGTCACCATTCTTGGATGTGTTCAGAAAAAGACTGGATGTGGTACTGGTTTAGTTGAGGTGCCATGGTTTAGTTGAGGTGTTGGGGCACGGGTTGGCCTCAATGATCTTGGAGGTCTCTTCCAATCTAGTGATTCTGTGATTCCATGACTTTTTAAAAATTTATTTAATAGTACAGTCAAAAACACTATATTTGGATAATTTTTTGTGAATGTTAATTGAGACCTCCTTAGGCTAGGATATGACACCTGATCTCAATCACTTCTTACAGCAATCCTGATTTGATTTACCTACATGCTACACCATTCCACACATTTCATGCCATTCATCACATTCCAGTTTTCATCCATTCTTTCAGCAGGTTTGAGATCTAGTACATAGATTAGTTCCAGCATTTAATTCCAAATTTCCGACCCTTTCCTCCTTTAGGTTTCATAATGCAGTAATTTCTCATCAATCCTATTCCCAATCCCATTTGTTACTGGAAGGGGCAGTTCTTGCTTTTCTCTGAGGACTAGGAAAGAAGCAGTAAATACATGTATAAATGGATAGTTTTCTGTTCTTTCATGTACTGTGTACTGTGGTTGTACAAGGCAAAGTCATTGCAAATCCTGTGTAGAGCTTGCATATCCTTAAATATGTTCTTAGCAAAGAAGAAATCTTCAGGGCTTTTAGATATTAAATTAATGTTAACACTGCTTTATGTAGCATGCCTGAACTGAGTTTTTTCTCACATCTGACTTGCTTAGGCTTGGCTATTTTAAGAGGTAATCCAATTACACACCTGTGAAGAATATCTTGTAATTGAAACTATGGACCTAATTTAACCATGTGAGATATTAATAGCTTGCTTCTATATTTTTTAGATCTATATTCTGTATTTGGGAATAGTGAGTTGTATTCATCTGTGTCAGATATAGTCACATTAGTAGTTTGTCATTTCCCTGAGTTTTAATTTTTTTTATTCTCTCACAATGGATAGCTGCCTCCCACTGTCATTAGAAGACATTTTCCTTGATTCTTACTTAAACATATTTATTGCAAGATATTTAGCTTCCCTAAATTTGTTTTTGAGAGGATTAACTTCCATTAGGATTCATCAATATATGTCATTAACTGTCCAACAATCTAATCATCTCCATTTTCATGATGAACAACGCACCTTTGGTTTTGACTTACCATAGCTTTGTTGCATATCTGAGGAAAAATTGACATTTTTCTATTACTCTTTCAAGTGTATTCTTACTTTTTCTAAATGATTTAGAATTGACATCAGCTCTTGTTATTTGTGTCACATAAGCATCTTTCAGAAGAATGTTGTGAACAACCATTGTTGAAACCATTTGAACTCTTCCATGCTCCCTAAAATACCCACTTCTCTGTAGCTAAAACTTTAAAATAAAATAATAGGACTCCATTTAAAAGTTTTTAGAACTATCAGTTTTTACATCTATGTTTATTTAGATGGTAGATAGAAAACACTGCTTTGTTTTCTTTCTTCTTTTTAATTACAAAAATGTTTTCACTAATCTCTGCAAGGTGTTTTGAGAATTTTAAAATTATTTTATGTTTATGAATTTAATATAGTCTCAACTATATTTTTAAAAGTCTAATATAGCCTTTTTAAATGTCCCATAAATCTTTAACTAGAAATATTCATTGTGATTCATAATAATATTCTATGAACTCACTAAGATTATAATTACAGTTTTTCTTATTTAAGGTGCATTGTAGAGAAAACAATTTTATTTATTTATCTACTATCTCTGTTGAGAATTTTTTATTGATTAAACAACATTTTCATGTAAATACGATGTCAAAAGTTTATAAAGAAATACTCTGATTCTTAGATTGTAAGGGCAAAATTTAACACTGTATTGATTGACCTCCCATGTGAAATAGATCATAGATTTCATCCCATGAGTCATATACCTGCCATTTTTATAACTATAAAATGCTTGTATAACACCTAGTTTTGACACAGACCTTTCAAGCAAGTCATCTAATGACATTGCTTGCTGATTTGCCCCAGCTGATAATTATGATATTTCAAAAATATACATTTTATTTACCTCTTGATTTTTTTAAAATCTCAAATCCTTGCTGTTTGGACATATGCAGGTACATTGAAATAGTTAAATTAATTATAATTTATTTTTCACTTCTTATTTAAATAATTTATGGTGAAGGAAATAAAGCATTAGAGACCTGCGTTTCCATAACGCCAGTTAAGGACTTGTTTATTTTCCTTTGTTGTCAACAATACAGCAGCATGTACCTACCTAGGAAGCACTTGGATATGCTAACAGATATTTTTTTCTAGCTTATCTGGGCAGCTTGTATTCTGTCTGTCTGCATTTTTCCACTGTAACAGTAATAATGAATTTTTCCACAAGGAGTTTTCCAATAAAGAATCAGAAAATTACATAAAATCTTCAGCATGAGATTTATCTGCAACTTCCAGGACAATAACTTTCTAATCATGGCCTGTTTCTCTATAAACAGCAAATTAATTTCACTGGCTGCTAAAGAACTGCTACAAGACCAGAACATGAAATTTATAAAAAAAAATTGACAAAATTATATCCCACTTACAACACATTTGTTAAATTTTAAACATTGTAACTGAAATGTTTAATAAATATTCTCTTATTGAACGTTGAGAGTTTTTTTGTAATGATTCTTTTGGTGTTTGTTTTATTTCTGTATTATGTGATTGCTAACAATTGCATTTATACTAGGACTAGAAAACGAGTATTTGGTGTCAGTTTGCAATTCTGAATTTATACTGTGCTACAGTGTCCTAGATCTGACATTTTTATACTTTAATTCAGACCTTCCTGTTAGATTGGCGTGTGATGGGGAAATCTTCTAGCTAACCCTCAAGTAAACTACATGACTGGTCAAATTAGATGTGGTGTGCTTTATTATTAAAAGAATGAGTAAAAGTGTGTGATGTGTTTTTTCATTTGAATATTATTAAATTTATTTTGGGATAGAATGATACAATAATTTTTTCTGTCAGGACAATAGAATTTTGACTTTTTTTCTTCCTACAGTCAATTGCAAGTAGAAAAGCAAAGCATTTTTTCTATTTTACAATATTAAAATATTATAGAAAAACTGAAAAATATTAATATCTAAGAACAGATCTGTAAACATTCTGTTTTGCAGTAATATAAAAATGTTTATTCTGTGATCATCTCAGTCATTTGTTACTTGATTTTATTTTACAAGTAAATGGTTATTGTGGTTTAATCCTAGTAGGCAGCTAAGCACCACATAATCACTTGCTCAATGTCACCTCCCTCTCAGCTGGAAGCACACAAGAATTGGAAGTGCAAAACTAGATTGAGATAAAAGTATTTCTTTCAGGATAATCACAAAACCAAAACACAAACCCACAACAACCATCACCAAAACTAAAGCCAAGAAGAACACTGGAGTCGAGGTAGTCCCTAAGCATCAGGCAGTCATGGAAAATTTCCCTCTCCAACATTACTTGCTGAACTGCACTGTTCAGCAATAGCTAAAACGTGGATGACTTATCAACTCTGTTCAGCCTAAAATATAGCACAAACACAGTCTGCTAAAATGAAAATTAATTCAATCCCAGCAAAAGCAAAACAGATTTTTTACTGTAATATTTTCCTGCTAATTCTGGAAACTTTACAGTTTTCCACTATGGTATATGACCTATTGCAATATCATTTTTTTCCTCAGTTTACTCATAATAGAAGTTTGCAGAGGAAAAAATAGAGAAGTCTGATATTTTAGAAACTTTAAACTATGACTATTTAGATTAATTATGACTATTTAGAAATTTTAAATTATATAAAACTCACAATTTGAAATCTTTCCAGTGTTCTCATCTCTTTGTTGGTACTCTCAGACAAATAAATAAATTTAATGTAAACATAAAGTTTCTATCATCTCCCGTGTAAGTACATGAAACACTACCAGGGACTTCTAGTTATCCTAAAGTAACAGAACTACAAACCAGGAGGTTTGAAAGTTCAAATTTCAAACATCATATTCATGCCAGGAGCAAAAGTTATGAATAATATTTTTTCACTCACTATATTTACACATAGTGAATAATTTGTCTTTTATGAACAGAAAAGTTACTTACCCTGCTTACCCTTCCACATGAAGGCCTAAGTCAGGGACTGAGTACTAACTAAGGTTAAGAAAGAATTGCTTTTCCATCTCATTATTAACTGGTCAGAGAAATGCTGATAGATAATATACTTCAGAGTATTTATTCATCTATTCTAGAGCAGAGATTTTTGTTATTTGTTCTGTACCTGTTGGACAGACATGATAAGGCTCAAAACTTGTATAAGACGGGATAGATTTCTCTGGATATATGAGCTTGTTTCTCTTATTTACGGTACCCAGGTTTATTTGATACGAATTAAGAAATACAGCCTAAAATATTATTCAATTTTAGGTGATTTGAAGGAATGTTTCAATCTTGACAGTATTGCTAAAAAGCCTGATGTATCATTCTTTACATTGAAGTGCTCTTTCATTGATATTCTTAGTTTGCTGATAAAGTCAGGTCCCAGGACTTCTTCTCAAGGACAAAAATCCCAACGTTAAAAGATAACAACAACTTTGCACAGTTGTTTTTGACTATAGCGTCACATTTCAGACCACTTATAATAGTTGTTGAATAACTTCATCGTTACTTAAATAAAAATGCTACCCAGTGTTTATCAGAATCACTTTTCTGTTGGAATTTACAATTGCATCACTTATCACAGCAAGAAATCCATTTTGCTAACTATAATAGAAAGGGGCACACTGTATGGCAACTTTGTATTGCAGTTCATTTGAAGCAAGAGTATTCAAAATGTCTGTAAAGGAGTCTTGTAATAATTACACTTTCTGTTTTCCTCTAATTCATACTCTAGAGGTTGAAAAATATATCTAAGAGTTGAATGACATTTCTGACAATTTCCAGCTGTTTTCTCACACCATTCTTAATGAACAAAAATAATGGATTCAATAT
>VYZP01024471.1:7163-61243 GCA_013400635.1 Hypocryptadius cinnamomeus
AGAATTTTGGGAAGACATTATTTCAAGATGCATTCAAAGCAAAAGAAATAAGCTAAAATTATTTCAATGGGCCTATAATGTGAAAAAAAAAAAACCCAAACATTTTGTGATGACATGAAAATAGTTAAGAAGCAGGAGGAAAACAAAGATATGTGTATTTTTTGTATTTTTCACTACTGACAAAGATCAAGGCTGAGTCCTAAAGAAAGCTTCTGGTAGTTGTCATAGCATGGTTGTAACAGAGATGAAAGACAGTGAAGCAGATGTGGGGAAAGTCAAAAATAGTCTGTAATTCCTGTTTAAACCCTGGAGCTGGAGGTCACCTCACCCATGACTGGTCAAAGGCAACGAGGACAGAGTTACTCAGTTCACTGCAATTTTTCTAGGACTATACCATCATTAACTATTTTGACAAATGAGAGAGAAATGTATTATTACAAGATTGAGGGTGAAACAGAATGGCTACAACTGGGAACACCATAATCATTTATCTTAGTGACAAGAAAAGGGAGCTGTAGTAATTGTCAGGGAATAAATAGAGTCAGCAGTGTTCTTTAATATGGGATGAACTGCTGTGTGCAATGAGAAAGGCAAGAACCCATGGAAAGTAAGGAGGTAAGACAAATAAAGGGGGGCCAACAGCACGTGATGAAGGAGATAGAAGTCAGTGGGACTTCTCTGAAGCCATGCAGAAGAAACCCAAGGAGAGAATTGATATCCAAAGGAAGAAAGGGCAAGGAGCAGCATGCTGACAGCCACATGGGCTGCCACTAGAGGCAACAAAAAGGCTAAGTGGGAGAAGCCAAGCTGCATCCCTGTATCTGCGTTCTCAAGTGACAGTGGATGAAGAGCAAGGATACAAGTACAGCCTACAGGCGGCACTTGTGAAGATCAGCGGCAGGAAAGCTTGGGCCTGGGCAGCCATCCCATGACCACAGCAGGACAGGAGGCTGGGCAGACTGACAGGGTGTAGAATCCCAGAAGATGACAGGATAATGCGTATGTCTCAAAAACGATAGGTGGATAGCAATGGAGCCAACCAAGGACTGTTTGCACTAACAGATGAGGATTGCTGGTGTTAATGCTCTGTGAGAAAGAACAAGATGTGGCCGGAGACGGGCGCCATGCAGAGGGAGGGCGGCACTTTTCCAGAGCAGCCTTGTTGTAGTTCCTGGAGATGAACTCGACACAGTATCACACAAGCACGGGAATGTGGGCAAGATGTGGGCATGGGCTGTGGAAGAAGATCAAGACCATCGAAGTTCCTTTAAGCTCTCTGAGCTATTTCCCAAAAGATCTGAAAGAACAGACTGCGCACGATAATTAATTTGCATAGAAAGCGAGAAATCTGTCCGTGAAAAAGTACCCCCCTCCAAGCCTGGGCAGCACCTTTTTTCTCTTTTCTCTCCTATCTTAATTTTCTTTTCCTCTCTCTGACCCCTCATACCCTCTAATTCATCTTTTCTCTCTTTCCTTTCACCCTGCCCCTGTATCCAAAACCCACTGCCGTGTGCTTTCACAACAGGTCACGGGCTAACAAACCAACTCCCACGCCAAGCGTGCAACATAGTAATATAACTTTCTGATTGCTTGCAGGCCTTCTGACTTCCATCACTCCTTTCGATCACAAGCATCTACCACCCGGGGCCAAACCACACTGGTGGTTCTAACACAGCCTCAAGCGCTTCACGCCAGCGGTGCCGTCACAGGATAGGATTCAAATTCCCCCACAGCGGCCCCGGGGGCGGTGCCGCCATTACCGGGGCCCNGGCCCCCGGCGAGGTCGAGGTAGGGGAGGAGGAGGTCGAGGCGGCGGGCGGCGAGAGCACGGCCAGCCTGGAGGAGCTGGAGGAGGAGGAGGCGGCGGTGCCGGGGGCTGCGGGCGGCGAAGCGGCGGCGGGCGGCGAGTGCAAGAGCTGCACGTACGAGGGCTGCAGCGAGACCACCACGCAGGTGGTGAAGCAGCGCAAGCCCTGGATGTGCAAGCGGCACCGCAACAAGATCTACAAGGACAAGTACAAGCGCAAGAAGAGCGACCAGGCCCTGGGGGGCGGCGGGGCGGCGGCCGCCGGGGGTGGCCCGCGGGCCGAGGTGAGTCGGGGGCGGCGGGGCCTCGGCCAGGCCACCCTCAGGTGCCGCGTGGTCCCTCGGAGCAGGGGCTTCCCTGGGAAGCCGGGGTCTGTCACACGGCCAAAGGAAAGGGAAGAAATTTAGGGCTGTCCTGCAGCTCGCTTTTCTTCCCGTTTGCCAGAGCAATCTCCGTTTTTTTTCAGTTCTGACGTAAATTGTAGAAGCTTACAGCCGTACCAGATTTCAAGAAAAGAAATATCGCTAGAAGATGCTTCACTTGCAATGTGGTTTTTTTTCCCGTGGTAGGAAAGTATAGATCTAAGAGAAATGTCAGACTTGTTTCTCAGTTGGTGCTGAAGTGTGGGGTTTTAAAGTCACAAAGGCTGTTGGGTATCAGGTGTGGGTTCTTCAGGGTGCTTTTTGGTTGTTAATTTTATACAAAATGGCAGGTAAATATTTTGACCACTGCTAGTTCATACTTAATTTGCATTAGCTTATATGTATTGTTTAGATGGGAAAATACTATCAGTGGGAAAACTGATAGTGACGTTCAACTTTTTAAATACTCTTTTTCCTACAGTTTGTGACTCAGCTAGGACCTCACACTTCTCTGATGGTCGCTTGTACAGTTAGTGTTTCAGGTCTTGTGTTTAGATGAAACAGAAAAAAGGGAAATAGTTTTGCACTTGAAGGTACTGAGTTGTTTGTGCTCAAAGGGGTAGATGTAAAATAGTGATTGTCAGAAGAAAAAAAAATCTTGCCTGGCACTCCTGCTAAAAGCAGCCCTTTTATGTCATCACAGCTGTGTCTGGAGTCATGTTGCTAGGAACTGATCTAACTTTAAACTGATCACCCAAATCTTTTCCTGTTTCTGGGGTTTTTTTCCTGTAAATATAATAGTAACCATACTGGGTGTCACATGAAAGGATCTTCTTCTGTATGTCTGTAAAAGCCACAAGGCAGGTGCTTTAAGAATGGGAAGTGTACGTGATGCTGCTAGGGAATGTTCTCTCATCTTCTCTTTCAGTTCAAAGGACTTTCTGAGGTTTTCCTCGTGTATTCTGTAACTATAAGTGATACGTGTTCCATATAGTATTTTGGATTTTTGTTGAACCCTTGTAAGCTCTGAGCCTCTGTTACATTCTGGTGGTTTTTTCAGGTCTGCTACCTGGTGTGAATACTCACCTTGTTTTTGAATCTTGTTGGTGTCAACCTAATTTGCCAGGTGGTGTTTACATTGGAACAGTTCCTCTTGTATTTGTGATACTTACTCTGAAGTTTTTTGCTTTTCACATTGAAAAGGCATGCTTGTTTCCAGTGAAAAAGTTACACACTTTTATCATCCTTGCTGTTATGTGAGCCTTTTCTAATTCTAGTAGCTACTTCTCATTTCAATGAGATAAGAGAAGCTGCACACGTTATTCAAGAGGAGAATGAATTCTAGATTTTTATACCAGCATGACTTTCCCTCCCTTCCTTCCCTGATAGTTCATCTTGCTCGATTCATGATGTGTCTACACAAGTACATGTGCTAGTTTAGGAAAGGGGACAGTATGGGAGAAGGGTGAAAATGCTGCATTTCATGTAGTGATGAGTTAAAACTTCTTGATCTGTAGCATGAAATAGTGATTATTGAATGTTGTAAGAGGGTGGCTTTTTTTTTCCCAATTTGTTTGAGTGCAGGTTGCTTTGAATGTAAGGAAATTAGGGCCTGAACTTGCAGAGGAAAGCAGGATATTTGGTGCTAAATTTACTTACTTTTTTTTGCTGTGGTGTTTATTGAGGCCATTTTCAGTAAAAGTTCCTAGTAGAAGTTTCATTTTTCACTTCTGTGGACAGGATAGAAGTGAAAGATACTGGGATAGGTTTTGTTGTTCCTGCTTTTGAACCCTTTTGAACCCAGATGGAAGTATCAGTAAGTTTTGAATGTAATACACACAGGATTCAACACCTTTTGTATTTTCTTTAGAGCAGATAGTAGAGCCATGTTGTACTAGTTTGTCTGATTCAGATGACTGGTGATTGTACAGGGTGCAGAATAAACTTGGGGGGAAAAAAAAAGCCTGTGGCTTTTTGATGAGAACACTTATCATAGTGTTCTGAAGTATGTCTTGGTTTTGGTACTACAAGGATTATTGTCATTCCTGCCCAATTAAAAACAGTAAATACCATTCATTTCAACAAGCTGGAGGCTGACCTGTTGTGAATTACTTCATTTTTAAGAAATACAATCAAATAAATTGAAGCCATTAACTAGCCCTAGTAACCTGTCCAGTTTTGCAGTGTAGAAGACAACTCAGCTGCATTGCTTCACGCTTGCTGGTGAAATAGTGAAAGGAGGTGGAAAGAAGAAGCCAGGTCTTGCATAGATAGGTTTCCATTCCTGTGCTGTTACTTTGTTCTGCAGGTTAAGGAGGCAAATGTTCTTTACTCTTGGGATTTTCTGTGTATGACTGTGTCAGAGTTTGTAGTCTGACCTCCCTGTTTTGGTTTTTTTTTTGTTTTCTGTCATGTGCAGGATAGTGTTGAAGGTTCAGTGTCTGTCACAAAGCAGAGAACAGGATCCATTGGAGATCGCCCAGCAAGACCTACTCTTTTAGAACAAGTATTGAATAAGAAGAGGCTGGTAAGTCTTGTTTTTGAGAGATCTTGAATTCAAATAAGTAAAGGCAATGTAACAGTGTTTACCTCTCACCATTGTGAGAGGTAAATCTCACAAAATCTCACAAAATCAGTTTAATAAGCATGCACTGCAAGTACATATTTTCAAATTTGAAACATGCTTCAAAGATGTATGCTTCTGTCTCTCTGTGAAGGATACTAAGATGAATTTAATGATCTGAAGTTTTGGTAGTAACTGATGTGGTGGTTTCTTTAGGGGTAAATAGTGCCTATAGTGTAACTAAGATGGTTTTAGTTTGTTAAACCAAAGCCTTAGGTAGAACAATGAATAGACTTTAGATCCTAGACTTTAGATGTAAGCTGTACTATGGTGTGTTTTAGAAGTTGTATCATATCAAATTTAAAGTTGTGTATACCTGTATTGATAAAGCAAACTCTAAGCAAACAGTGTGATTTATAATATTTGCAGAGTGCAGGAATGGCATGTTTCATAAATTTTTTAAACAGTAGTTTCTCCTTTAACAAGTTAAGCCCAGTGCAGGGAAATCATTCAGTACCTACAGTTTGTTCGGCTTCTTCACTACAACTTTGTTGCATGTTTTTGCAGTCCCTATTTTTCAAAAGCTCTTGGGACTGTAAAAGCTACTGGGACTGTTTGTCTTCTCTCTGTTACCTGTGCACCGCAATTTAACAATCCTCATTATAGTGCTGTAGTGCTTGTTCAGAAATTTGGAAAGCCTTGAAAGAAACATCATATCAGTCTTAGGTATACAACTACCTAGATGTATTTCTTGATAATTCTTTCTTAATTGTAGCACTTTTTTTGGTGATTGTGTCTAAAACTCAGAGGAGTATTCACAGATTTTCAGTTTTTATGAGGAAAACAAGTAATGAACTATAGAGTGGTTTTCATATTATCTCTTGTTCTTCATGCCCCATTTACTGGCTTGCTGTCCCCTTTCCTGGCTGTTTCTATTGGCGTGGCTTTTAATTAAATTTGAAAGGTATCTTATGAATGAAACATTATTTTTTATAGAAGTACAGCAACTAGAAGCTCTTTTAATAGAAGTTCAGAGCTTTTGCACTAATTATGTTAAGGCTCTTTAAGAACTCAGGATTCCTTCCAGTATTCCTGAAATTCAGATTCTCCTTGATCTGGTTCTTGCTTCTCTCTTTCTCCTCTGACTTGCAGTTCCAGTGCCTCTTTGGTTATATCACTGAAGTGACCATGGATAATGAGCAAGCATCTAGGGAATTCATTCAGCTGAAAAAATAACCCTTTTCCTGTATTAATTTTTGGAAGGAATCAATTCCCAACCTGATTTGCCATTTTACCTTACAGTCACTTGTGCTGCCACCGTGCAGGAATGAGAGCGATCAACCAGAGTTGGATTACAGACTGCAACTATTCAAGCCAGGAGCCAAATGCAAATACTTTTAGATACTTTTGTCTTTTGATTGAATGCAGAGGAGTTTTTAAAGTAATTTCCTGTGGATGGACTGCTGTTTTGAAATGTTGGGAAATTCTGGACAGTCAGTGAAAACCATAGAGTATCTTGATTTGGAAGGGACCCAGAAGGATCATTGATTCCAACTCCCTGCTCTTCACAGGACTGCCTAAAACTAAAATATGTGCTATGGGCATAGTCCTGATGCTTGAACTCTGATAGGCACATGAGCTTTGCTGCAGGATTACAATATTTTATTCATTTATTAAACTGGTTTTGAGTGATCTGCAGTGAGAAATGTAGAAATTAGCTCAACTGAAGCACAGCTGTAGAGCTGAAGCACAACTGAAAGATGTTTTGGTTCTAGTATGTCAATAAATTACTCCTGTTTGCTATACTTACAGGGTTTTTATGATATTAAGCAACAGCAGTGGGTAATGTGCAAATTCATGTAATGGAAAAATATTACTATGGTAGCTATTTAACATATGTGAGTTTTGTAAAATAAAGTTCACTTTCTCTCTCTTTCAGTCCCTACTCAGAAGCCCAGAAGTAGTGCAGTTTCTACAGAAACAACAGCAACTGTTAAGTCAACAAGCTTTGGAACAAAGGCAGCAACAGTTTCAAGGAGCACCTGGGTAATGAGAAAAGGTCAATGATCTGCAGATGAGACTGGTGCTGAAGGAGGGACAGGATCTGTATTTTGTATAAATACAAAGAATGTCAGTGTTTAAACAAAAATGGAAGTTGCTGTTGTTATGTATTTGTTTCTTGTTTGCACTTTTGAGGATTTGAGCTGCTTGGGTGTCTGCAGACTTGTGAGCAAATCATAGAATGGCCTGGGTTGTGTTACGGAAACTTCCCAGTCTGACCATTCACAGGACTCTGACAGTCACTCTCACAGTGCTAGAGAGACTTCAACTTCTGAGACCAAAGCTCCTTCACTGCGGGTAGCTCCAGTGATCTGACAGGTGCCCCACTTGACTCCTTGCACACCTGGCTTGTCAGACCAGGTTTCCTTACTGGTTTGACCCCAGGTCTTTATGGAACCTTGTTCCATAAAGCAATTTATTAACAGTGTAATAACACAGAAACAACCTGGGCTGGTGCCTCTTAGGAGGGATCTCAGACAAAGGAACTCCTGGGCTTTTATATCATCACAGTCTAAGGCTCTTCCTCCTGAGTCTTCCCTCATGAGTCTTCCATTCCTGCTGTGCCCCACCTGTGTCCATTCACCTGGCTAGCCACTCACCTTCATGCCTTTTGTTATACAAAGAGGTGGCAGTTCACTGCCTTCTGTCTTCACTCCCACCCTGAGCTCAATTTGCATCTCAATCTGCATCTCTAACTGCAATTTACAAGTCAGCTACATGCACCAGATGTATTCCTCAGCAGTTGGACCTTGAAAGACCATCAAGTTCCAACTCCCCTGCTGTGAACTGGGACACCTTTCCTAAGACCAGGTTACTCAGAGCTCTGTCCACCCTGGCCTTGAACACTTCCCGGGGAGGGGGTATCCATACCCAGCTTTTCTGAGCAACCTGTTCCAGTGCCTGACAACCCTCACAGTAAAGAATTTCTTCCTAATATGTAATCTAAATCTACTCTCAGTGTGAACCCCTTCCCCCTTACTCTGTTCCTACATGCCCTTGTAAGAAGTCCCTCTCCTATCTTTCCTGTAGGCTCCCTTCAAGTAATGGAAGGCTGCAATTAGGTCACCATGAAGCCACCTCTTTTCCAGGCTGAACAATCCCAATTCTTTCAGCCTTTCCTCATAGGAGAGGTCTTCCATCCCTCTAATCAGCTTGTGACACATATCTGGATTTGCTGTAACAGGTGGATGACCTTCCTATGTTGTGGGTTCCACAGCTGGATGCAGTCCACCAGATGGGGTTTTTACCAGAGCAGAGGGGCTGTGATGGGTTGACTTTGGTAGGACATACAGATTTATAAATTGTCATTACTGCTATCCCCTGTCCTTTCACAGATAGGTATTATTTTCCAATCTCAAGAGCTTCTTCCACCCTTTCAGATGTCCAAAATCAGGCCATGACTTGGGTTAGATTCCATCAAGATGGGTGCTCAGGACAGGAGAAGCAGCACACTTAATTATTGGACACCAAAGTTGGCCCTGTGCCTCCCACTCTCCTTATTCCTCACAAAACTCATGCTTCATCAGTTCATGTCATTTTTGCTGCTTTACTTTTGCAACATACAACTTACACCACAAATTATTTTCCCCCCAAGGTTAAATCTCCTTGGAGCACACACCAGGTCTCCCCATCCTTCTGCATTACCCACCAAGTACACCCAGGTGTTTGAGCAAAGACAGTCCCATAAACAGGTCTGCCTTTTTCCTATAGGGAGAGAAATCCACCCTGATTTTCCCAGCCACTTCCTATGTATAGTATGGGGATCTTATCTCCTCCCCCAATGTGTAGGGGTTTTGTTTGGGCAGGACCAGGGAGGTTTGTAGATCTGGTGTTAACCAGCCAAGTGGCTCCTGTTAAATTTACATCCCAATGCTTCTATGCCCCATTACCTAACACTTAACGCAGTCTTCAGCAGTCTGTTATACCACACAATCTTTCCAGAGGCTTATGGGTGATAAGGGATGCAATGTCCACTCAATGCCATGTTTTTTTGCCCAAGAGTTTATTAGGTTGTTTTGAAAAGTATTCCCATTGTCTGATAAGATTCTCTGTGGGGTACCATGTTGCCACAAAATGTGTCTCTCAAGACCTGAGATGGCATCTTGAGCAGTGGCAATGGTTTACTAGGTATGTTGCCAGCCAGCTAGTTGTTACTCTACCACGGTGAGTATGTATACCATGTATTTGGCATGTTCATGGCAGTGATCCAGTTTGCCAGGCCTCACCATACTGGAAACCCAGCCACTGCCCTACAGTCCAGGGAAAGTTTAGTTCAGTGGCTTGGTTGATTGCAGCACATGCTTCTCATGTGTGAATGATCTGTGCAATGGCCTCCATGGTCAGGTCAGTCCCTCACTGATGAGCCCATCTGTTTGTTGCAGCTGATGTTTTATGGCCCCATCAGGTAGCTCACCCTTCCACTCCCAGTCCAAGTGTACCTAAGTTAATTCAGTTTTGGCAGCCTTATCTACCTGTTCTTCAGTGGAGTGGTTTTTGGGCATGTGAACATCTCCCTGATGTACCTTTCCAGTCATGTTTTTGACCTGTGCACTGATGTCCTGCCCCAGTGCAGGTATAGTCCAGCCCAGATGGGTTTGTCCTTGCGTTGCCAATTGGTCATCTTCCATTTTTGCAGCCACCTCCATAGGGCGTTAGCCACCATCCAGGAGTCAGGATAGAGACAGAGGCAGGTCACTTTTCTCGTTCAGCAATCTCTCAGGCTAGTTCAGATGGTTTTCACCTCTGCAAACTGGCCTGACTTGCCCTCTCCTTCAGCAGCCTCAATGACTTGTCCACCTCTAATGGTTTCCTGCCACACAGCAGGATCCATCACTAAATAGGACATAGCCTTCTTCATCTTCTGGTAACTCGTGTGGGGGGGCTTCTTGTGCACAAGTCTCCTTCTCTGGCAATGTTCCAAAATCTTTGCCTTCTGGCCAGTCCATGATTTTTTCCAGAATTCCCAATTGAGCTCATGTAATCAATGCTACCCTCTTACTCCATGTAGCACTGGTTGTGTGATCTGTTACAGGGATGTTTCCTTTGAAATCTGGAGAAGTCTTTTCCAATTATTTTTAAACCTTAATTTTAATATTTGTTAATAAAAATTTGTTTATGGTAGCAGTGTTTAGCTGCACACCCTCTTCTATCAAAATTATAATAAATTAACATTTTTCTATATATACATTTACAGTTAAGTCAGTCTTTGATGACAATCATTGATGGCAGTCAGTTACTTTCTGTGGACATTGTGAAACAAAGTTCTGAAGTTGAGCCAGTCCAGTGGCACTACCTAACAGCAATTGCTCAGGGATATGAGAAATTTATGTCCTGGAGAATCTTGCACTAAAGGCAAAGACAACTAGCCATCAAGAAGTCAATCCAGCAGTTCAGAAAAGTACAAGTAGGTGATCTGTTTATTAATTGAAAGTTGAGTAGGTTCGAAATGCTTCATTGTGAATAGCATGTAAAAGAATTTGCATTTAAAAGTTCCTAAAGTGATAAATGGCAAAAAGCTTTAAAAAGTATCAGGTGAAAAGTATGAAACTGAGAGTTGGACCTTGTTACATGGAGTTATTTAAAATTACTAACTTCTTAGAGTGAAATATAACTTAATTACAGATTAGAATATCACTAATTTTTAAGTGACTAAATTAAATTTTAAAGTTTTTAACTCATAATAGTAAATAATTCAAAATCTAGTCTTTTTCTTCTCAAAAAGGTATAGTTAAAATTCTTTTATTAAGACAACAGGTCTCTAATCAGCTGCAGTGCTAGACTTCACAGGTTTTCAGCCAATTAAAATGAACTTGCAATTGATTGGGTTAAGAATCCAAACACTGTATTATGTAAGTGTTAAATCCCATGTTTTATTTATAAAAATCATTTTGTATTAAGCCATGTTTCTGAATAGAGGTTACCCAAATGGGTTAGGTGCTTATTATCAAGTACTACTTTTATATTGCAGCAGTTTGATCCACTAAATATCTCTTCAGCAGTCTTTGTTAGTCTTACAGATTTTTATATGCTCTGCTTTTTGTATGTACACAACTTGTTCTGTAGGGATTTATTGTATTTAGCATTGTGCAAGTTGTTCTTTAAAAAAGAACTTGAAAAACTTTGTATAAACAGTTCTGGACCAATAAGTTAGTAAAATCTTTGGTTTTTCTTTAAAAAAAAGTCTGTTCTTTTTTGTTTTGTTAAATTTGTATGGGTTTTTCTTCCTGTGCTAAAACAGCCAGCTCTGACTAGAAGTCTCTGTTTCTGACTAGAAATTTTGTGTTTCAAGGTCTTGTTATAGAAAATTATTTTAGATTTAAGCAAAATTAGGTTACTTTTCAGTGTATAAGAATATATGTGAAAACATAATTGGCAAAAGTTGTAGAATAATGTATTTGATTTTGTTTTAAAAGGTCTACTTTTAAAAGGAGAACAGATCATTTGGGTGTACAGATCTGATTAAACTTTTTTCAAAACCAAAACCCTCAGGGCAGAAAATTGGCACAGGGAGTGTTTGTTAAGACAGTGTTGAACAAGTTGTCTATGTCAAAACAAATGGTAGTTGCTGAAGCTGTGAATAGAGATGTCCAGTAGAGTGCAGCTCACCTATCCTGTATTTTTAGTAGTCTGTGATAGCAGCACCATCAGGCTGGTGCAGACACTGGGAGATGTGCTGGTAGCAGTGCTCTCCTGTTTGGGCAGAAGATTGGGTGGGATTCCCAAGCCAGCACTGTCTGTGTAGCTCTGAGGCCCATTATATTGTCTACTCCCTTCTGTTATTGCAGAACAAAATCTGAACTTTAGGAAGATGGAAATACGACACTTCTGTAAGAGTACTTTCTTACTATATCTCTCTTTGTCCTTAAGCAGCTCAAGAACTGCGCAGCTGCAAGTCTGTCTTTCCACTAATGTCAGTCTGGTCCAGAGGGAAAGCTTCTGTCACAGGGCAGCATGACTGTTCATTGACTGCCTGTCAGATCAGAGCTGTCCCCACCCAAAGAAAACTGAACCATCCTCTTGAATTATCAAATCTGTTACAGGACAGTGAGGGATTCATATACATGGAGATTTTATGCTGAATTAATTTTCAATACATTTTCTTGTGTCAAGCGTCCCATTATTCACTTAGTGCAATTACTGATTCCTCTTGCCTAAGACTGATTTGTATGAATAAAGGCTTTCTAAATGCTCCAGTTCCCAAAGTCACTTGTGATCATACTGGGACCTACAGCCAATCTCTTTAAAAGAGAAGAATGGGAGACAACCTAAGAAGGAGCTCTTAAAACAGAAATATTTTTATTAACAGTAAAACACAAGACGTGAATAATCCCTTTTACAATAGAATAATTCCGGCCAAAGACAGTGGAGTGCGTTAAAAAGTGTATTGTTCAGACTAAATGTGTTGTTTTCAGAATGCCTCAAATCAAATGCAGCAGGAGGAATGCTTGGGAAAGTGTCCCCTTGGTTAGCAGTCATTCCATCTTTCTTGGTACGACACGGCGTGGAATGGAGTACTCTGGGGCTGGTTGGAGGACTCCAAGCTGCCTGGATCTCTCATACTCCTGAAGCTATGTCTGTGATTTTTCATTCTCCAGAGGCAAGAGCCCAAGTATTGTTCTTTATACAGCAACCTACGCTGGTTGACAGAATGTCACAAACCGGGAGTAATACTTGTGGATAGTGCAGATGTTTTGCTTTGCTTCTGATGGAAAACAGAGGGCAGAATTATTCATAGACATGAGTGACTCTTGTTAATCTACGGATGACTCACAGCGCTTTTCTCAGCAGACTGATAGGCCATAGTTAACACAACCCCACAGTTAATACTCCTTGCTCAAATCCACCATTTTAGCCTCTTGCATAGAACTTTGCAACTTCGTGGCTTCATTGATCCACACAAAAAGGCCTGTTTCTTCACTTTCTTGTCTCACTTCTCAACCCCATTTATATCACAGAGGTGATATGAAATAAAGGTTTAAATTGCTAACACTGACTTATCTGCAGAAAGCAGGCTGTGGTACATTTAACTTCCACTTTAAAAGTACTATAAATAAAAACTCCAATTGCTTGAGTAAGTGAAAAAAAATTATCTGAATGTGCAATTATCTCTGCTCATCATTATGTTTGTTCCCTTGCTCTTGTTTGCAAAGCTGCTCATGGACATAACTGTGAATTAATAAGACAACACACACTTTAGCATCAAAAAAAACACTTTGAATATATGTGCTCGCTCACTACTGTGAAAGTGCAAGGGGTCAGATTCCAAGTTTTCTCTAGCTTTTCTTTGCTGATGAGGTCTGTATTTAAAATTATTAACTGGTTGGTCTATTTCACCCTATGCTATTCATATGCAATATTATTTGAATACTAACACAGAATATAAAATAGCAGCATCCATGGATAATAAAAACACTATGACTGAAGATCTAAAATGTGTTCACAATTAGCTGCAAATGTTCACATTGACTGTAATGGAAGAGTAGCTGATTCTGGAGGACATAGTGGTTATGTCTACCTTGCATGAGAGACATGGCCTGCAAATTAGATTTGTTATCTATACAGGCACCAAGTTTGCAAGCATGGCCCAGGTGCAAGTGGAGATGTCCTCTTGCTAGGATTCTCATGTGCCTCACCCCTCTGGCAGAGAAATGTGGCATCAGTATGGCAATATAATGTAAGGCACGCCTGGGCAGGGTGTCTGGAAAGCCCTGGGGTGAACATGTAACAGGATTCTGGCTGTTCCTGGCTGTTCTGGAGCTTCCTATGGGTAGATGATGGGTACAAACCAGAGGCTGTGCTCTGTGCTGGTCCCCAACATGCAGAAATGTCTGTCTGTCCTAGAGACACAAAGCAATTTCTCTCACGGAACAAAGACTAAATGCCCACTCAGGCTTCCTGTATCTTGCAGAAAGGTAATCCTGGAGCTGCCATGAGGAACAAGCCCTGTTTCAGTGGCTGAAATGAAGCCTTCAGGTTGAGAGCTTTTTAATTCATAGATCTCAAGTCTCATAGAATCTCTCTCCCTGCTGTAAGATGGGACTAGCTCTGTCAAGCTCTTTTTTCATGGTAACTTGACCTCTTAGTTGCTCTTAGGGAAGCACACTTGTCCATCCTTATGTACTGTTAAAAATCTGATTTCATAGTCAGGGTCCTCATGAAGGTTCCTGCTGACTGTTTTCATTTGGGCACTGCAATTTTCCACCTTATCTTGAAATGAGCTGGTTTGTTGCAATTCCCAGGTTAGATGCTCTCTCTATATATAGTCCACATCTTTCAGTTGTGCAGTTTCTGTTCAGACTGCATCTTTCTTTGAGGAGCACGTACTGGATGTGTTTACAGTGTCTTTGAACAGTGCCCCAGTACTGAGTGCTGAGCTCCTCATTAGTCTTGCGGCGAGGCAGAGGATAATCTTCCAAGTGTGGTTCCCAAATGCAACCAGAGATTCCTCTCTGCAGCACATGGGACCCTATTTGCCCCACTACATCGGACAGGCCAGGTGTGTAGGAAAAACCCAAGCAAGGATTGTGGTACTGCAAGCTGCTCCTAAAACAGGCCTTGAGTGGCTGCCTGAGCATGTACTGCCTTGTACCTCCAGCGATGACCACTGGGTTTATCTGGTTGTATGCTCCCTCCTCCTCCTCCTCCTCAGTCTCTTCATCATCTCAGTGCACTTCTGGCTACTGGAACACCCATGAACTGTAAATCCTTTATAAAAATTTTCTCAGCCCCCTCAGTGAGGTCTCCACTCAGAAGGGCTTGGGTTCAGATGTTCAAGTAACAGCTGGTTCTCTAGGTTTCTCCAGAGCAAGGAAGTCTTGTTTCTGGCTTGGCGGGCATCTGGGACATCATTGTCATCAAATAGTTTGATCATCTTTAAAGACTGTAAGTCCCAACCTCCTACCATGGGCAGGGACACCCTCCTGTAGACCAGGTTACGCAAAGCCCCATCCAACCTGGCCTTGAACAATTCTGGGGATAGGGCATCCACAACTTCTCTGGGACAGCTTTTCCTGTGCCAGTGTCTCCCCACCCTCACAATAAAGAATTTCTGCCTAATATCTTAACTAAAACTACCCTCTTTCAGAAAAGCCATTACCCACTTGTCCTATAACTACATGGCCTTCTCGTGATATAAACCTACATTTTAGGCAGCACTGCTCAACTTTGAAAAATGGTATTTAATTATTCTGCCTTATGACTCATTGACCTTTTTCTGTTGTGTTTGATTTTGCTTGTACTAAGTTAGGTTATGTGGAGCTAGGGGAAGAGGTGAATAGTACAGAGGATGTAATGTTTCTTTCCTTTGCTGAGTACCATGTAGGGCTAAAGTATTCCTAAAAGTTATAGTTGTACCAGAGCAGTCTTGATCCAAGAATATTAGTCTTATACTTTATACCCCTTTAAAGTTCCTAAATTGATCAGACTTTTTTTAATTAATTGTTTTCATGCAGTCAAGAAGCAAAGTCTCTGCCTGAGCTGCCTCTGTAAATCCAGCTGTTTGTGCAACTCCTTAGTCACTGGTGAGATTCATTTGTGGAGCTGATAGACAAAGGTGGGTGTTGTAAGTCAGGAAGAACAAGGGCAGATTAGATAAGGTTACAGTCACAAATGCTGTGTTTTCTGCATTTTAAGAGGGGTGTGGTGAAGATATGTTTACAGCAAGAGATGTTTGGAGTGCTGATTTTATGCTGAGGGAATACTAATATGAGATAGCTGAGGAGAAACATGTTTCATCCTGAAAGTGCTGCTAACAGAGAGCTCCTTCCTGTGGCAACCAGTTATCACTGAATCTCCACAGAGACCCAGAGGATGATGTATATTGGAAGGGATTTCACTATGGCATCAAGTCTGACACCCTGCTCCAGACAGGGACTGCTTGGACAAGGCTGCTCAGGGCACTGGAAGTCTTGACACAGTACCTGCTGTAGACATGGAAGGGATTTCCTCAGCTCCAGCTGATGCTGCTTTGGGCCACAGTTCCCCTTTATGCTTCTGATACATTACCCTTCAGACTGAAGCATTCTGATGAGGAGTAAAGACGGTGGTGGAATAGCAGCTGATGGGGAGGGCAAGCACGTGCTGCACCTTGCAATGCTACAGCCACTGCTGTGCCATACATGGGCAGCTTTTCCTGTCAAGGGGACGGGACTGAGCCATCCAAGCAGCAGTGCCATGGAATGGCTCCAGGCAGTCAGGGTGCAAGATTTGCTCCTGTCACCTCTGGATGCAAACAGCACATTAATACTGGTGGTGCTGAAGAACTGGCAGCAACTAAAGTGATCTTCTCTCGACTATTTAATAGGAAAAGAAGTGATCTACGTACCATGCTGAATGTGCTTTATGCCTCTGCCTCATAAGCTTCCAGTGCTGCCTGCTGATGCATGGTACTCCCCCACAGAAACTTTTAAGAGGCTGTGAACTGCTGACGACTCAAAAAAAAACATTTTAAAAATCTGCCTTCAACTAAGTAGTCTTGCTCTAAGTGGTTTTAAATCTCTCAGGAAGACTGTCTCCAAAGCCTAAGCATTAATAAGTAGAACATTTATAAAGACCTTGAACCGACTACAGGATTAAAGGTTCATGAAGACCTTTGCGCAGAAATTATCTCCTTCCAAAGTGGAGAAGACATTAGAGATACAAAGTTATATTGCTGTAAATTGTAAGAAACCTGAATTTTAACCAATTGCAATTCATATATATTAGAGAAGCCTGTAAAAGAAACTTTCTTAAAAAAGAAAGGGAAATAAATGCCTTAAAATTAGCCTTACTTTTTTATCTATTCATCTGGGCAGGGCTCATCTTATTTACTTTTTTGTCTCATCCACTGTTACCACTCCTCCCATGAACTGTGGGCTTTGGGGAGGAGCTGTCATCTTCTGTGTGTTTGCACAGCACAGTGGGCTAAGCCCCCAGAAACCATCAAAATAGGAAAGAATTGACACAGTGGTATCAGCCTTCCCAAAGGCTAAAAACAGATGGCTGTTGCCAGAATTGCCCAGAATCGAGTGCTTTGATCCAGTTTTCAGAAAATAGTTAAATTTGCTGAAATTCATCTCATCCTAATACAAGTGTTTTAAATGGGTCAGAAGAATCATGCTCCAGAAGTGCTTCTTTTCTTATTAGTAAGGCAGTTATTAAAGTGACTACCTTAAATGGATGCATGTATGCACTACATGGAAGCCAAATCCTATTTGTAAAATGATTAAAGGTAGACATAAAGGAAAGGAAAAACTGCTCTAAATTCACCAACTTCCATTTAAACCAAACAAACACTGAGCAAGCATCATTACTAGGCTGAGAAAGTCACCACACCTTCATTAGAGTTCCCCTCATCTATTTTTGAATACATCCAGTGTAGCAGTAAGCATTTGAGCTAATGACCCTGAGTTCCCCTTATACTCACTGGGAAGACACAAGCATGCTCAATAGGAGTGTATTTCACCTGCTTGAAATACCTTGTGATGAAACAAATAATGCCCCAGAAGAAGCTGCTTCTCTTTACTGGCCATCCAACTTTTCTCTGCAGCATTGACAGAAAACTGAGTTCTGGAAATGCCCAAGAGCAGATGCACCTCAGACCTCAGAACATTTCCCTTTGCTCTCTGTGAGGAAGATGACAATGCTGGGAATGTCTAAAAGGATTTCCTAGGTTTCTCTCTATATTAAAAGGGAAGGAGGCTTCAGCCTAAAAGGCGAGGAAGGATCTAGGATAAGGGACAGAGCTAGATCCTGGACAGTTAAGGTGATTTCTTCTGTCCTTAGCTGCTTAAAAAAAAAAAAAAAAAAGAATGAGCAAAATCAGAAGGTGCTCATCCTGGAGTAAAGGTGCAACTGGAGAAGAGAGGCAAAAAAACACCCTAAAAAATGTTACCAGTATCTGATCACTTATGACAGAGAGAGCTAAGGAAAATGCATTTTTCCAAATTGATGTCTCTGAAGCCTGCTAAATAGTAAATGGCACACCTGGAATTTCTGTATATGATTATTATTGTTATTGGATTTCATTGCTGAAAAAGATTGTAAAGCTTTTTCTATCTCACAGTGACACTGCTGACATCAAATGGTGACAGAATAGCGTTCTTTGCACTTACAAATTTCCTACACAACTTGCTATTACTGCTCAAACTTAACAACAGTTTTTTCTTCTGTGCCCTGCTAAAGCTGCAGGCAGCTGAAGATGCATTCAAATGAAGTAACACTGTTAGTTTACTCACTGTCTTCCAGTGAATGTTATTTCCTTTTGCATGTGTGATACAGCTGAAGATTCCAGGAGTCCTCTTCTAATTATGCAGCAAAATGTCTAGCACCAGATATTGTGTGAGAAGAAAAGAAATATTCTGAAAAACATTTTTTTCTACTAATATTTCTACTTGTCCTATGGGGGAATGATTTTGGAGATGTTATCATTCCTTCTGACCCTTAAATAAAAACAATTTTCAGTAGACTGTTATGCCTGGAAAGAAATAATCCTCAACTCTTTCAGCAAAAGGAAAGACCATCAAAATGTAGTAAGAGTTTCACCTGTCTTCTCAGGAAAGGTTTCCAAGTGAACAGCATTTTGCAAGCATGGGATAAGGGTATGGGCAATAGGTTTCCCTGCTTACAGAAGGAACACAGACAAGGTTCTGCTCATAGATTCACTCTTGTTCATGGCTTCACCATGCCTTACCATCCTCTGCAGGCAAGGCAAAAGCTCAGCAAACGAAGAAGCCTGTACCTAAGATGAGAAACCATCCACAAGGATGTATGGAGTGACTGGCAGGGAAGCCCGCTCAGTCAGACTCAAGCAATGCTGTCAGATCCTGAGGACTGGCCCAGTACAGGGGATGGACATGGCTGACTCCCATCTCCTTCTCATTGTATCCTTTGACTGTGGGGCTTTCTGTTCCCAAGATGAATGAAAAAGTAATTATTTGCTTCTTCAATGCACAGTTAATTTCCCTTTTCTGAATCACAGTTCAAGTCCCTTTTAGGTGTACCCTTTAGGTGTATCAGCACAGCAGTCTAAATACAGACAGTCCTAACTTCAAAACAAACTACATCAACACTGTAGAATGGACAGGATTTAGTTTACATGCCGGACACATATGCAAGTATGTATGTACTTTGCACAAAAGCACTGGAAGTTAGTTTTTTTAACTCATGGGCATATATTTAAATTATTATTTTTTTCTTAGAAGCTTGTTGCTTTTCATTGCAGCAGTACTGTACCCTACTATGTTAGCAGTATCAGACTACTCAGATTGTCCAGAATGCTCTGAGATAAGGCTCCTGTGATGAACATGCTCCCTCCTCCTGCCAAATCCCAGGAGAGACAGTGTGCATCAGCTCTTCAGAGGATTTGTTGTCCCATCGTGCTTTGTAGCAGGGAGACACACTGGAATGACAGTTTAGTCCTTCAATTCACTAGATAAAAGTCATCTCTATGCATAAGTCCTGTGCACCACCTCAGGTCCTCTTCTGGACTTGAAATCAGGATGTAAGATGAATATAAATGGCACAGAGATCTGATTTTCGCCTGAAGAGAGGTGAATTTCACCTACTAGGAACAGCAACAGACAGGTTTCTGAACCCATATGGAAGTGCTGGAAATTTGCACCATTTACTGGCTTGGCTGGGGAATGAAAATACTCATAGGAAATGTTTGACACTTTTGCAGGAATTTGGCTTATTTTGTACTAGAGAACAGATATACTATACCCGAATTTCTAAACTTATTGTACTGGCATCAGAGTAACTAGAAACCACAAAATGGAAAAAAAAAAAAAAAAAGAGAGTAGACTATGTATAGATATATTTACATCTACATAAATCTACATATAGAAGCTTCTGCTCATGGGAATTCTATAAGCCACTGCCTGCAATAGCATCCATCCTAAAGGAATTCTAGAGATGATTCTTAAGAGACTGAGGAGATGGGGTTGTGAGGTGAGCCCATCTGTGTCAGCACCTTATCCAGCCATTGCAATGGTCCATGCAGGTGGATCTCAATCCAGCAGGGCGTGCTTGTAACATCTTGACGATGATACTCTGCTCCCCAGCCCTATAAAAGGACCAAAAAGTGAGGTGGTTTTTTTTTAAAAAAATACCCAAAACATTAAATCATAACTCCAGTGCTGATAATCTAACACAACTACAGATAGTCCACCACCCAAGTTCCCAAGATTTAATACTTTATCCTAGGGATAATTTTCTTTAGAAACTTTTCTCCTTTTTAAGGTCATTGTTATCATAATTACCAGCAACTTGGTGCTATTAAATTAAAAATCTTAGTCACACTTCCAGGTGCAAAGAACAACTGGCATGGAAAGGCCTGTTTCCAAGCTTGGCTGCCTGCGAACAGCCCATGGGGAATGGTCCCTGTTGTTTGCAGCCCAGGGACATGTCCAGGGAAGTCTGGCAGACTGCTGTCTGGCACCGACAAAAAGCAGGCCAGCCTCTTTATTAACAGGAACTAGGAATGGTCTTGCTTCATATATTGGTAGAGATTCATCCTGTGACTCTAAGACCTTAGAATTTCTAAGTATTTATCTAGACCTCTTGAAACTTCCAGCAGTTCCTATGTACCATACTTAGCCTATGTATAAATATTTCCCACGAGTTTTCTATCCTTGAACATGTCTTCTTTGTAAACAAGAGTTCCCAGCTGTCTGCCATGGGAAGTCCTGCAGTAATTTCTCCAGCTCTCTTGGGGAAGATAAGGGATTTGAAGCATCTGAGAGAAGGTGGGGATGGGGTGCTGGCAAGGAGAAGAGAAAACCTGAAGTACCCATGCTTCAAGGAGCAGATTTAAGTTAGGAAAAGACTTTTCTCCCAGAGGGTGGTTGGGCACTGGAACAAGCATTCCAGGAAAGTGGTCACAACACCAAGCCTGATAGAGTTCAAGAAGTGTTCAGATAATGCTTGTGGGTGTGATTCTTGGGGATAGTGCTGTGCAGGGCCAGGAGAGCTGGACTTGATGATCCTGATGAATCCCTTCCAACTCAGCATATTCTATGATTCAAGCAGGCACAGTGTCCAAGCAGTGCTAAGCAGGCAGCCTGATGTCACAGCAACACAAGGCATGCGAGTCAGCCCAGAGTCTTGCAGCTCACCAGATGTCTCACTGGCAGAACTGATCTCAGATTTCCATAGGGAAATGTGCAAAACCTGGTCCCACTACAGGATGAGGATCTTCATTTGTGGGATGCTGATCAGACACTGAGTCATACCTGTCATTATGATAGGCAGGCAGGTTGGTATTCATGTAATGAAAAAAGGACATGGAGTTATATTAAGACTGATGGCTGCCAAAGTCACCAGAATTTGAGAGTGCTGAGCAGCTCAGACAATTGTGGCTGCCAGTGCAGCTACTTCTTTAGATGATAGCTAGGAAAACTAGGACCAAACTAAAACAAGATGTCACCATAAGTGGTCTGGATAAAATCCATGCTGATCAATGAAGAAAAGGGGAAAGCTATGGAGAGATAAGAAAGCTAAGAAAGATATGGACCCACCAAAGCCCAAAGAGTACTTCCAAACAGACAGCATTTTTCTGAACTGCAGAGCATTTATCAGACTAGAAAGAGCCTGTGTTCACAGAACCTCAGACTGATGTTCTGTAAATGTTTGTATAAAATGCCAGCACAGTCAGATTTCTGAGATGGTGAAGTCACAAGTACTCAACTGCAGTGAAGATACACAGCCAGGAGAGCAAGTGTCAGAGGAGCTGGCACACCTTGCTGACAGGCAGGACAGAAAATCCGGAGAAACAGCAATTACAGGTTTCAAGCATAATGTGCCAGATTTGGGGGAGCCTGGCAGGCGGCTGGCCATCTCCCTCTGCTGGCAACTCCCAAACACTCCCAGCGATGCTGTCTCTGGCTGGAGCACCCCCAGGGGAAATGCCAGGAGGGCAAGGACCCTGGTGCTCCCTGTATGTCACTCTTGGGTTGCAGGTAGCTTCCTTCACCCCAGGACTGAGAAGAGCCCAGAACTGGAGTTCTCTTAACGAGGGAACGAAGTGAGTACAACTTTCAAAGCTGCACTGGTGTTTTCCACAGATGGTGAGAAGAGGATACTGGTACCCTCATGGGTCCTGCTGCTCCTGCCAACATTTCCCACTTCCGGAGGGCAACAGCTCTCTTCAGCCTAGGCTCCATGTCCGAGTTGTGAGCTTTCAAATCTGCTGGGTGCTCCCCTTAGCCCCAAGACCCGGGGAGATATGGGAGGGATTGAGCTGGGTTCAGACCTCAGCTTGGAGAAACTCTCCATCCCTTCCCTTTGTGCTTCAGCTGCCTCAGCTGTGGAGAGGTGGCAAAAGCCATCTTGCTTTGGTTATCAGCAGTGCTCAGTGGATGGAAGCTGCCCTCACTGATGATACACCCACATCTGAGCTCCTCTCAGCTGCTCTGTGGGCACAAAAAGGGCTCCGGAGGGGACAAGACCTTCACCTCCCTCTGTCCCATGCCCTGCATCCAGAAGATGGCACAGTTCTGCCAAGTTTCTCATGTCTTGGTCCCTACCTATCCCTGCCTCCCAGCTGGTAGCTCAAGCATTGGTGGGGTCAGAGGCAGTGTCTCCAGCCCTTTGGGCTGTAGGTGACCAGCAGAATCTGGACACAAGCCAGCAGAGAAGCCACAGCACTGCCCTGCACATGAGGGCTCTCTTGGACTATGGCTCTGACAGACAACAGGCCCCTCTTGGCACTGCATCCCCAACATCTAGGATCACTCCTGACCCCAGACGGAACACAGGAGGGCTCACTCCTTGGGAGAGAAATATTTTGGGAAGACTGCATACAGGAAAGTGCATTTGCAGGCCAGAAAGAAAGAGCCTAGGTGAGATTTGCATAGCAATTTTCCAGACGTCATGGGAAAGAGTTCAAAATAACTCCTTGCACTGGTCTTCTGGTGCCTGAGGCACAATAATAGCTGCTATTATTTCAACAAAGCAAGGTGATAATATGGCAGCAGCATTATATAGTGCATCAACACCACCATTTCTGCTGCCATGCTGGGCATGGAGGCAGATAACACATCAAAGAGCTTGCCCCTGAATTGCTGAGATAATGAAAATATTGTGTAACTGGCTACACTGCCTTTACAAACAACATGCCCATTCATGTCTTCCATTAAAGAAAATGCTGTTTGTTTGGTTTCTTGCCTTTTTTTTTTTTTTTTGCCCTAATGCTCATATGTGAATAAGATATCAGTTCACTCCCAAGAACAAAGCAACAGCATGGTCATGGGCATGGAGATTTTGGCTTGGACTCTTGGGAGAGATTAAAGGGCACTCTTAATGCTTGAAGACTTAAGAAGATGAGCCCCTAAGGATGGCTAGAAAAAGTTAGACCGGAAAGATATGTAGGACTCAACTCATCAGCTCTGTAAGGAAACTGGACTTGAGCCTCAAGCACTTTTTGGTATCTTAGATGAGAATTCAATCATCTCAATTCAGTAATTTGTATAAAAACAAATCCGCAAGACAAAGGAACATACTCAAGCCATTTTTATGGTACCTAGCAGGACCAAGAGCTTCCAGTGGTGCATCTGCTCTAGTTTGCAGGCTGAACATTGCTGCCAGCTCTCCCCAGCAGCACTATAGCAAGTTGGTCTAGCATAATCTGGAAACTGTCTCGAAACACTTGCCACACTTCGGTGGTTAAATGCTAGAACAGGCATGTAAATAAATCCTAAGTGCTAGAAGGAGCTGAAAGATCTTGTTCTGGTGAGCAGGCCATTCAGAAGATTTGAGAAAGTCCCACAAAGACTGACAGATTTCCCACAGAGCAGTCAGACTGTGAAATTCAAATATGAAGGACATCAGAACAGTAATGGATTTTGTAGCCTCCTGTTTCTTCCAAATAACAGGGGGAAGGTAAAATGTTCACTTGGGTTTTCTGTTCTGCTTGCAAGAAGCCCTTCTGGTTGTGTGGCTGGCCAGAGTGAATGTCATCAGAAAGTAAGATGATATTTGTCAGGGATTGGGCAGATGGCAAACAACAACAATTCTCTGCAAGCTCAGTGAGGGATGAAGAAGGACCCAGTGTTTCTTGATTGAGACAATATATACCAGTCTGTGGTACTGGTGAGACTGTAAATTAGCCTAAATACGTAAGGACATTCTTTTCAGAGCAATGGCTCTTTTTGAGCTCTATTGCAAAGCAGTAACAATAGGAGAGATCACAACTGCCTAAGATATGTGCTACAATATTTATATGTTGCTAAGCCCTTCTGAGTTGAGCTTTTGAACAATCAGTGGGGGAACACCCCCATGCATTCTCTGCCTATTTTCCACAGGGAGTCTATGGAGCACCTAAATTTTGTAATCTAAGAGATTTTTAGGTTGACCACAAAAGCTACTGATTTTGAGCACCTATAAGTTTAAGGCAATACTGGAAAACAGGCAGTATGAATTGCTATTCAAAAGTTGGGTATCTACATCCTCCCTTGGAACAGATTTGATGGGATCTAGTTTTGCACCAAAGCTAACAAGAGAAAGCAAAAGCAAGGATGTAAGAGAAAGCAAAGAATCCTTACTTTGACAAAGCTCATTCGAATTGTACACATCTTGGTCAGCTCATACACCACTTCAAAACCATGATTGACTGACTGGGCAAGAAGCTGGGCAAAGAGCTGGTTGTTGAAGATCTTGAGGCTGCAGCCACTGGGGATCTTGCAGACCGTGGCTGGGTGGAAACCGTGCTGGTAGTTACAGTTGCGGCTTTGCACAAAAATACTGCTGTCACTGACACATTCAGCATAAACCTCCCCACCAACATAGTAAAGATGAACACCTTGAAAAAAAAAAAACAAGCCATATATTATTTCTCCATTGTTCACAACACACTTCATGCCAGTAATTAATTATTTTACTGGTTTGGGGATACAAGCCCAGGATCCTTCCAGGATCTCTGTTTCTCAGTGCAGGTTGCTTTATTTTTACCTAACAGCATAGTACTTTATGACAAAATACATATGCATAAACATCAAACACATGTCAACAATATCCTAAACATCAATCAAAACTATCCAAGACCTGAAAAAGCACTATTGCATTTCACAGCTAAATGTATTTTCGCTGTTAAGCAAATGCGCACTGGCCAAGACCCACTTCACTGCACACTGTTGTTTTACTACAGGATCCTACTGTCACCCATTTAAAACACAGCATGGCATATACTTAATATACTTTTCTGTATTTTGCTTTATCTGCCACATCAGAACCATGTATTTGCATTTACATGATATGACTTACTCATCACATCCTGTTCCAAGTGACCTTTAGCAAGAAAATGACTGATTTTCTTCTGAAATTTTCAGTGCCCAAATGACTTACCAATACTAACTCAAATTTTGACTGTGACTTGGGGAAATTAATGTGGAAGCACTTCTATCCCTTCAAATACTCTGATCCACCAAGGATATTTGCTTGCATGAAAACATACCTGAATTGGTGGAAGAATTTACCTTAGCCTAATTCAGCAACCTTGAATTTGGGGATCATCTGTAAGATGATAACTGTGTAGATGCCTTCTCTAGCTGATAGATAGAGAGGCACTGTGACCAGATGATTCACTCCATCTGCTACAGACTGCAGGTTCAGAGCCAGCTTAAAGCCATGGAAGTCTGTGCAGGTGCTGAAAAGGCTCTCCCATTCCCTACCCCTACTGACACACCTGCTTTCATGCTGGCAGCAACAGCTGAGGACTGGGCTGCTGTCCAGGATGAGGAACTGAACCAGCTAATAAACTTAAACAAAACAAAATTTATTTTCAGTGAGATCTTGTGAGATCTTCATCAATACAAGTGTGGCAATGGGGACCCTGACTGCTTGAAAAGAGCATGAAGCCACAACCTGAAGGGGGACAAGTCATCCTGTGAAAATGCCCAGACAGTCACCCTTCCCATGGCTAGATTAGGGGAAATGAACCCTTCCCAGGGACAAGAGAGGTGGAAGAACTCAGTTCTTTGTTATTGTAAAAACCACCACTAAATAAAAATAAAATGCTCTTCTCAAATACTAGGTATGCTGTTCAAACACACACAAATGTTCACAGAACCTCAGTAGACTGCCTGCAAAGCTACTGGTAAGTGTGCTTTAATAATGCAGCTGTAATTAGTTTTATTCCTGTTGTCTTTCATACAAAGACTGGTTACATATTCCCAGTCTGTTCATCATTCTGCAGTCATAACAACAAGGGGCAGCAACACATCCTTAGGACAAAACCAGCCTCTAAACAGAAGTGGGAATGGGGCAGGTCGAGTGGGAAAAGAATCTGGGAAAAAACACATTCTCCCATAGTCTTCCAGGGTGACTCAGATGGGAACCTTAACGTCTGTCTTCAAGCCATCACTTGACTTCTGAGCACCCACAAGATCTGAAATGAGCTGCGAGTGGCAGGGCTGTGGCTCGGAGTACACTCTGGTGCTGCACTGGGAACAGCAGTGACAGGAAAGTATCAGCTCCAGCTGAACCAGGTACTGTGGAGTGCTGCACACTGTGATTGTTACCATTTGACCTTCCTTCCCATGGAAATGGATAAAAGGGAAGGACAGAAAGGATCTGAATGGAGTCCATATAGCTGTCTGAAATAATCAGATATAGTGAGAACAGAGGGTAGGGAGAAAAGAATAAGGATGTAAATGTGCACCACATTTCAAATCTCCAGGTGCAGCTACTGACTTAGGGTCACCACAGGGGATGCTAAGGTGAAAAATTTTGAAGGCTGAGTTTTCAAAGTATATTAAGCAACCCATTTTCTGAAAAAAAAGAATGCTTTCAAAGGCATTGCCCAAACACGGTGCTACAATAACAAAATCAATGCCACGTCTGAAAGCAGAGGTTACAAATGGTTTTCTTCTTGTGAACTTTTTAAAAGCAGTAACTACAACATTAATCAGTGTGTATTCCTATTATTCTAGTATTCCTTCACCAGAGAAAAGCACCCTAAAGGAAACCAAGCAGCTAAATACATATTTGTAGAAGACCAAATCAAAAGTCCATATGGTTTTAGTAGTATTTCATTGCCTCTGCAGAAACTGAAAATTCAGCAGTCTCCAAGCATCCACATCTTTTTGACACTGATAGAAAGTTCCTTTTTTGTCCTTGAAGTCTGACTGCTGAAACAGGTCCAATTGCTTGTAGATGTTGCATTGTGTTCTGGATTGTTTTTAGCTTTGATGTGGTATTTCCAGGAAATGGTTTCACGCTGATACTCTAGATGACAATTCAATCACATATCCTTATCCTACTGAGCTAATCTTGTTTACTCACTCTTTTTTCTCCAGTGTTAACATGTGACAATTGTATCCATTTCAGCAGCTTTCATCTGTCCACCATGCCTTTGAACTATACACTTCTGGAGCTGGTCTGTGCTCTTCTGCAGGCCTGCACTGGTGCCACTTCTATTCCACTTGTATATGGTTTTTTAGGATTTGCATAAACAGGGAAGAGCAGTAAAATTAAGGATCTCTGATATATTAAGCTCCTCTCTGGGCAACTTGCTCCCTTCCCTTGGGCACATTCCTAGTGTAGGACTTTAAAAGAATTCTAATCAATTAAGACAGATCTTCACATTTAAATGGATGAAGACCATTAGCATTTACCTGATGTTATTTCTGTTCTGTCTCCTCATCTTTTGGGGCAGAAAGTCACAGACTGTAACACTGCCAAATGACAGCTGGGATCTTTGTCATTCCTCTTTTAGGGCCAGGCTCAGCTTTGATCTACATCCCTCTGACAGCTTACACCGATAGGATGTAAAGCTTTGCTTTATTTTCTAAGTAAGTTAGAACTAGATGTACAACACATTTGCGCTCCACACAACGAACCACTATGGGACACACTTGTAGCATCTGCAACATAAGTGTTTTTCATTCTGGGGAAAAGTGCAAGAAGCTTAGCACAACATTGCCTGCTCCAGCCCTCAGGTTCACTGCTGTTTGCAAAAAATGTATCACATTTGTCTCAGAGCTTCCTCGTATTCAGTCATTCAACACTAGACTATCAAGAGCCAATTAAAATATTGCTCTAGGCCTGGGAAATGAGGTGAGGTTGACAAGATAATAGGAGTGGAACAATTAGAGTTAATTAGCCCAGTGGGAAATGCATTCCCAGGCAGCTACTGGTGAGAGGCTGGGTTGGCAAGATAATGAGTCTAGACTGGATGTACCAGAACAGGCAAAGCTTCATCTGCATGGAGAAGTGGCTGGCACAGGGCTTCTGACTCACCACCACAAACAACAGTAAGTAGTGGGAGAATATCAAACCCTACACAGCCCTGGGGAGCTGGGATGGAGTGTGTGTGGCCATGCACATCCAGGTGTGGTCTCCTCGTGCTCGACACCAGCAGCATGTCACACTGCATGCTGAGGGTGTATGTACACCAGAGCTGGAGCACACAGAGCTGCACCAGCAGCCACTGGTGGGAGAATACAAACCTTAGTTTTACTCGTGAAAAGCTGACAAAGCAGGGAGTCAGACTGGTGGGGGGCAGGGGAGGGAAAGCTACAAACACAATTCTACCAGAGCTCTTCGGCTAAGTAACTCAACTACTAAGTGTTTCATCCATCTCCCTTTGTTATTTGGTGGGAGGAGAAGCAGCCCTGAGGCACCAGCAATTATCCTTTTAGTGGCATTTCAATGGCAATATTCCCAGTTGCCAGAAGCTCTAATAAATAAAATGAAAATACATACTGCTAAATTAGAACACACAACTATAAACAACATTTTTCTCTTTGCTGGCCAAGTAAATAGCCTTTGTAAGGAGTTACTCTGCTGATTGTTATCCAGTCAGAAAAGAATCCTCTGCTTTTCTTCTATTTAAGAAGTAATGTCAGAGGTTTGATTTCAAGGCAAGTACATCTGATGAATCAGCTAGGTTTGTTCATGCAATGCATGGACCTTCTGGAGCTCTGAATATTATTCCTGAGGAGAGGGGATTTCCTCTTACCTTTTCCTATGTGTCTCCTGGTGTTTTCTATAGTAGAATTGCGGTTTACATTTGAGAGTAGACCCAGGCAGAACCTGTTTTTGTTATTTGAAGGATCTGTAAATCCATCTATAAGGATACTTCGAGAGGAGGCCTGGAAAGTCTCCCCTACCCGGTTGTTGAGTTCATAGTAGGCAACTGAGCACCAGTGTTGGGGTTCCTCATAACAAACAGGCCGAAAGTCTGTAGGAAATAAAGTTAAGCAGCTGCTCAAGTTTCAGCAATATTTTTTAAACAATCTTTCTGTTTTCTTTCATTCCCTCCCACTCTCAGCCCCCCATCTCTTCATCTAAACAGTCACTTATGTCATACTTTATCCCAACAGCAGCTTCCATTGCTTCTTAATTTTATGACTGAAGTCACAAACATGCAAAAGGTTGGTGCATCAGCTTAACTCTAAGCCTCAAGGAGCCCCACTTCTTAAAAGTGGAAACTCCACTGCATTAAATCAACCACACTGACATTTCTCACTGAACTGGGGCCCAAACTATACACTGAAAATAGTAAGGGATACATCTGCTCTGCACACCAGCAGGAGATAGGGATGACAGATGGGCTCAAAGCAAGTCAAAACTGAGCCAAGTTTTTGGTATTAGGCCTTCAGCCTAATACCAAACTCTGTAGTTCAGAAGTAATAAATTACTCCAATTTTTGCACGCTTTTAGGCTTTCCGCTTCCATGCAGGACTGTAAGCAGGAATGTCAGCATTTCTTTTGGATCTATCCCTGCCCAGGTTTTCTAAGTCAGAGACAGAGAAAGACTCAAAAATGTAACAGAATCTCTGAGCCTCATTTGTCCTACAGGAATTAGCAGGAAACTTTATCCTGCCTGCTCACCACAGGCATGTGAGCCCGCCTGCCCCCAGAGCACCTCTGTGCATAACCTCTAATAAACTTCCAACTAATATTCACTAGGATAGTGATCAGGGATGGTAGGCTGTGATAAAGAGATTAAACTAGCTTGACAATTTATTTATAAGTATTGGTGTCTGATAGCTTGTTATTATCCGGCCATTCTGTGTCCCCATCCATAATTAGCACTATCCCCTCACATTCCTTCTGCTCCAGTTCCATGCTACATAAACACTTCTTGCTGTTTCAGGCAATATTTTTTTAATGTGCATGTGTGTGCAGTGTTCAGTCCTCATTCTAGAAATGACATTTCTTTAGGAACACAATATGATGGACTAAAAGAACAACGGTGATTTTTCACTGCAGTAGCAGGAAGCCAAAGCAAAAGCCAGCAGAGGAACTCCATTTCCTCTTGCTACTCTGCAGCAATGGGCTCTGAATGGTGGAGGCATCAGTAATAGCCCAAAGGTAGCAGAGGTTGTGCTGGAGAGGTCACCAAGTTGCTGTGAGGGGTGCAAGCAGGACCCCAGACCCTTCTTTGACCATTAATGTCTAACCCTAAATAAGACAACAAAGACTTTGGTGTTGTGTCAAAACATCTTTGTACTCCACTAGAACATGTCCTTTTCTTTTCTAGCCAGCCAGTAACATAACATTAATACAAAGGTGGCAGTAAAAAGGTCCCTACCATAGGGTTTTAAAGTACTTGAAACCCAGAGCTGAAGGTGATAAAGAAATGAGTTCTGATATTGATAATGCTTTTGTGTGTTATATTGCCCCACCATCCCTGTTTTGATATGTTTATCTTTACAATATAGATAACAGCGTTTGCTTGCATTAACAGCTTTTTAACTGTAATAGTCCATGGATGCAAATAAGGTCTAAACTCTGTAACTTTGCACATAATTCATGGAAATATTACATCAACCTATCCTGCTAGCTAACAGATGATGGGTCTAGCACACAGCCTTACTGCAAAACTGCCTGAAACTTATTACTACAGATCACTAACCCTTCTTGTGCAAATGACAATTTTTTTAAACTTTTTTTTTCTTAAAAGTTTTTATTTAAAGAATAGTACAAATGGTATTTACTTTCAGCTTCTCCATCGGCAGATTTACCTCCATTGGGCAAAGACAGCACTAGCTGACTTTCAGCTATTGCATCCATTGACCGTCCATTGTGGATTCCTGGAGGTTCTCTTGCATGGTAGGGTGGAGGTGGAGTTTCCACTACAGAAAGAAAGAAAAAAGAAAGGAGAAAGAAAGGAAGAAAGACACCTAAGTCAGTATGTTGGTAAATTCCTCCTGGTTTTTTCCTGGTGAATATTTTACTACTTCAGTACCGTTTGGCTTGAGAAGACTGGAAAAAGCACAAATCTGAATCTGACCTCCCTTCAGTCTCCAGATGAAGACCATTGAATGTTCAGCAAAAATGGGAAGGAAAAGCTGTGATTTTGGACATGCAGTGCTTGAAAGAGAGAGGGATGGTCACAACAGTGCCTCAGGCCTAGACCCATGTAAAATCAAGTTCTCTGTTAACACCAGTCGTTACCCTAAGAAAGTAATGCACTTTCATCCATTATTCCCAGAATTCTGTCTTTAATTTAAAACTTGAGGAGGACAATTTAAGAGCAGAAACTAACTTTATTTGATCTTCTGGGAGAAAGCTCTCTTTCTTCATAATCTGTAAAAAAAGCCTACGGAAAGCTATAGAAATCAGACTTGACAAAACTCCCTCCAGACTTGTTCTTTCTTCCTCTGTCCTACAAGGGAAGTCTGTCCCTCTCCTGGTTTGTTCAGTCTCCCATCAAAAAGCAATATATGTCATGAAAACATTGGGAGGAAAAGTATCAAGTCACAATTGCTGTGCTCTTGATTTGTTTCATTTACAGCAACATGAGCCAGAAAACAGAAGGTGATCCTACAGTGGGGATTATCCAGAAAGGCTGGAGGCTTTAGAAAGCCAAATTAAAAAGGACTTCATTTTCATATTATAAAATGACAACATTCAGTGAATAAGCATTAAAAGTGTACAGTTTTGTCTCATTTGAACAGAAACTCAAGGGGCTTATATGAAAATTAGAGCCATATACAAGCTTGCAGAACCAAGGGCCTCTTTAAGAAGGGTTTAACTTGATTCCAGACTGAAATTCCCTCTTGTGTTTGGGGTCTGTTGGCTGGCCCTCAAAATGGAGCAACTTGACCCAGAGTGGATAACTGTGAATTGTATCATGAGACAACCACCGAATCTTACAAGTAAGCCATGTTATTCTATTTAAGCAGTGTTCAAAACCTAGGAATTTCATACACTATATGATATTCCTAACACTTAAATGACATAACCCTCCAACAAAAAAACAGTAAAACAAAATCAACAAATAGTGGAAGAGAAAATAAGTTACAGAAAGGAATATAATCTCAGAATCACATAGTCATATGGATATTTTTGATGTCTACTCCTAAACTAGTCACATTTAGATCTCCTTATATCCACTAAAGAAAAATAGGAACCTGCAGACACAGTGTATTGGACACAAAGAAGAAGATGCAATCTTATTTCAGGAGTGTCTGTTTTCCTCCACAAAAACTATGGGGAGAGTATAGAAAATACCATGAGATGCAGAAACCTGCAATGTTGACATCTATATTTGATGACAGCAATCCCTCTCAAGGTTCTTGATGCAACTCCAGTTTGCTTTAGATAGCCTTCCATCCCTGATTGTTACACAGGCAAATCATGCTTATCAGTATGCCATGTGCTGTGATATACTGAAGCTCAGGTTGAGCCACTTCCATTATTAAGTAGCTTTGCAAGGTCCCAAGTTCAGTTAAATGCACGAGTCAGAGTCATTACACAGCTGGAATGGGCCTGATTTACCTGTCAGGACCAGCTCCACTGAATCCAGCCTAGTTACACACAGGTGAAAGAAAAATATTGGAGAAGACAAACAAGTCTTGCTACTTGATGAAATGTTTCAGTGTTGCTAAATATGATTTAATCAGAAATACAGATCTAGAGAAGAAATGAATGAAGGCACATTCAATGTATGAAGAGGGAGGGAAAAACATCACACTGTGTTGAAAGTATTCAACTTAAAAGGAAGTTCAAATGCTACAAAAACCTTGTAAAATAAACATCTTTCTTGCACTTAAAATGAAACAGGCATATCATTAAGGACCTGAATTTAAATGCTTCATAGTTGAGACACTAAAATCTTAAATTACAAGATTCTGACCTGAATTCATCTTTGTGAAAAAGCTGACATAACTCAAACTATTTGAAAGTTAAAGTGCTGAAGTGAATCTGAACCATGTTTTGATATCAAAACTAGCTCTTAGCTGTGTTGCACTAACAGCAAAAGCACAGTTAAATTTTCAGGTAATTAGAGCTGAACTAAGTCAGGAGTTCACAACACAAACAATCTGAGTGACATAAGCCTGCTAATCTCAGAATTGTGGAACATGTTCCAAAGTGACAGGAACTTGCCTGGTGACTTCTCCAAGTGTTGGGACAGATTGTTAAACACCTTAACTTTCTGAAATGTATACAGTCACTAGGATTGCCATAAACTTAAAGAACTTTCTGCACACCAGTTTCCCCATTTTATCCTGTCTCCTTGATGGAGTTTCTAGAGGTTCCTACCCTGACCATCCTAGGTCCCTAACTTAGGTCTTGCAAGTGCTCTTTTCCATGAACTGCACCAGAAGCTTGGATGGGCAGCTTTGGACAGATGGTGGCCTGCCACACCTGCTTCTCTCCTCAGTTGCTCCCCAGAGTAATCATGACATCTCACCCAGGCACTTCTAGGAGCAGGCTGACTACAGTTCTCAATCTCTTGAGCATCTGTCAGAAGGACTGAGAGACAATATACAGGAGACAGTCACAAGAAATCACATTCCAAGTCTATTCTATCCAACAGTTTAATCTGCAGCTACAGTCTGGGGGGAGCACAGAATTGTCACCTGACCTCAAATGCCTCAGTCAGGGTGTCCCAAGGCTCATTCTTACCCGTGAGCTGATAGGGACTTCCCGGCCCAGAAGAGCTTTCTGGTGAGTTGGGGTAGCTGATGCTGTTAGGTGACTGGGAGAACATGTGGCTGGGGGATGATGGGAAAGGGGTGCATGGAGGATGCTGGAAAGAATCTGGATAAGTGGCATTGTGTGGCATCAGTGGCTCGCTGTGCAGAGAAGTGTTTCGAAACTTGGCAAGGAGGCTGAGGTGAGGGTTAAACTCGCTGTGTCTTGGAACGAGTACAGGAGGTAGCACTGAAAACAAAAACAACAGAAAAAATGGTTAAAGCTGTGTTCTTGAAAGTATATCTTTTAAGTTAAAAAGAGGCATATTCCATGCTACTCAAATATTGCTCTCTGTATACAAGTCGTTGAAGAGTAACAAACCTGTCCAAACCCAAGATTCAAAAGCTGAATTCTTGGACATTTTTCTCCAGATCTGCAGCCAGTTACAGCAGTTGCACATGCAAAATGAGGAATTTTGACTTGAGCAAGGTACCACAAAATTCACAAATACAGCATGCAGAAATTCAGGGGATACATCTCTCCCTTTCAAAATTATCTGTTCCTCCCTTCTTCAAAAACTGAACACATCAGAAGTTTTCTAAATATTATCACCAGGATGTGCCGAATTCACAGCCAAGTTTAATAACAATTAATAGTGCTCTACAATACACTGCATATTTTACTACTAGTGTGTTACAGATGGGCAAAAGGAAGTACAGCCCTGAAGCCAGACACCAGATCTAACATGTTGTCAGGTACTTGAAAATGCTGCCAGACAGACAGTGGGATCTCTGAAAGGAAATGTGAATGGCAATTCAAACATTGCAGCACTATCAATTTAGGTCTTGCAATATAGTTAGAAAAGATCTAGCATAAGAAGGCATATGTCAGTGGTTGGTATTTAAGACATGAAAAATGCAGGCCAGAAAACTGAAATCCAAATCAACCCATTTAAAAATTAGTCCAGTAGAAGATACTACTCTTCCACAAACTCTCTTCACTTTCACCTCACACTGTCAGTGCTGTTAACAGCATTGCCCCTTTGAGAAACCCAAAGCTGATCCAAATTACTTTGGATTCTGACATATGAAAAGCAAGAGTAGAATTAAGACTCAAAACACTTTGAAAATCCTGACTAGTGAGATACCTATGAAGATGCAGTCCCTAGGCTGGAACACAAGGAGGCTTGCTGAATAATTTTGAATATGAGAGTTCAACCTGAGGCTTTAACTGTGTGTTCCATAGTCCTTGGTGGGGAGAGCAGCCCCTACAATGGGTGATTCCCGTACCCCAAGATTTCGCTATTAGTTACTAGCTCACATAGTGCCTAATTATCGTAGTTAAGGCTTTCAACACAGGTGGGGGGAACTAATTCCCAGTTGGTATCATGCAGCTCTAAAAGCCACCAAAGATAAGGAGGCAATTTGAGTTATTGTGAGAAGGATGAATTGTCCCAGCATCAGGGGCAATTCAGCAGGCTTGTATTGACTGACCTAGTATCCAGAGTTCCTCTGGCCTAAAACCCAGCAGCACATCATCTTCCAGTCTATCCTTACTAGTTTATGGAAACAAATAGCAATGTACACTCTTGTTTTTAAATGTTGATGGGAATATACAGTTTGAACATGTTTTAACATATTGCTTGGGCCAAAAAGCTGTCTAGGTAAGGCAAATTATTTTTAGGTAGGTTAGCTAACAACTTTTAATTACAGCAAACTCTCATTTATCCAGCTTAATGAAAGAGTGGAATAATTGCTATTGAATAAAGCAAATAATGTATAGATAATGCAAAACATGTGCATAAGAAGAGGCTGCAGGAACTCTGCTTGGAATGCACATCAGTTGCTCAGAGAGCTGGGGCATTTACAGTGCCCAGTACTAACAATGGGTTTACAGCTTCTTGCTCAATGTAGCACCATGCTGCAGTAGAGGCACGGTTAAACAACTTATCTGCCCACCCACTGGAATATAACACTGGGAATTTGCTAGTCACCCATGACCTGAAGAACTGAGCCCTAACACTATGCAAGAGATTGTACTGATGGCAAGGAGTTTACTGCAGAAGTTATCTTCTCACCTGCCTGGGAACACAGGCACTGGGATACCTGTTAAGATACCACACATACATGGTTCTCTGGCCCAATGCATTGCAAATTAGCCTCTGGCCAGGACAAGGATTGGTGCTCTGGAGACTACTTTCTTTCCTTCTCCCTCTCATATGCCCCTATTTGTGGCATGAAGAGTCTGCTGCCACTTTCTTAAGTTGCTTGGTAGAGAAAGGTATTTCTGCTGCTTTACTGTTCTTTTAGCTTTAAACATCCAGGTAGGAGTCATACAGGCAATACAAGTATTCACATCTGGCATGCACTGCCCAGTCCCCTGTGGATCGCTTCATAGCCAGAGGAGAGGAATAAACTCTTTTACTGCTATATATTGGGACAAGACCAATACCATCACTGCAGATACAGTTTTGGTGAGCTGTATTCCTCCCATCCTATGCTCCTGTGAATAGCTCCAGCCTGGAGCTGTTGCTGCTTCTGGAGTTTTCCTTTGCTGCTTCTGGAGTTTTCCACAGCAGCTCCATGAAACTGGTATGATGCTTGTCAGGTCTGCTGCTGATCAGCCAGCTCTGACTGGCAGCCTTCAAAAATGAGGAGCTGGTGATCCCTTTGCACCTAGCAGAGGTGCTGAGCAAGGGGCAGCTGTGTGCAGCAATGTCCTGCAGTGTTGAGAGGCTGACACCTCCCTGTGGGTACCACAGCTGAGGGAACTGCTTCCTTCAGCTCTGTGAGAACTCGACTCCTTCTCTAAATGAAAGCTGAGAATCTGGATGTGTGAACAGCGCTTGCCAGGGAAAGCCTTTGATTTGCCTTGAGTGAGTCAGCAGGAAGAATTTTCAAGCCTTGAACTACTTCCCAGCTCTGACCAGGGCACTCTTAATTTCTGCTCTGCTGAACAGTTTGTTTGCCACCTCACTCACTCTTTCCACTGACTGTTCTGTGACTGCCTAGAGGGCTGAAGCCTCTGTGGTGGGGAGGCATTCCGACATGTTCTTGTTTGTGGCTTAGAGTATCCCCCAGGGCCTCGTTCTCCTTGTTCTTTTGGTAACATGTCACTCTCCAGGGCTCAACCACTCTGAAGGAAGTGTGACCAGAGGCATAAAACTGAGTAACTGAGTGTGTTAGGACCTGTCTGCCCTCATAAATTACCCACATTTTCTCCACTCATTGGGGTCCTTTTCTTCTACGTGCTACTGCCCACCAAGAGCCAGAGGTGGATCCTTCCTTCTATGCATGCTGAAGTGTTGATGACCTTTGTTCAACTGAAGACAAATATGGTCATGTCCTACATCCTGCCACTGCTTTTCATACGTTTCTCCCATTTCGTTTAGCTTCAACAGTTCTTGCTGAGAACCTGGCTGTGCCTGTGACTTCAGATGCTAGCAAGCAAACTTACCTGCCTCATTTTAATTTCAGGTACAACATCCACACTGTGATTTGTCACACATTAATCCATCTCTGCACAGTTTACTACTTTTGGAGACCACTCTTCAGTGAGATCCATCTCTTCCCTGTGCCCATGACTACTCCCAAACACATGGCCAACAGCGAAGCCATGAGGTGGTCTTCCACCTGGGAGGCTATCACATCTTAGTCCCACTCAGCCTTCATGAAAGCAGTCAGTCTAAGTCAAAAATTCTCCTGTCTACAGCAATGGTGCACTCTCAAATTTGCCATACTTACATATGAATGATCTTTTATAAAAACTATAGGGTACATGTTCAGGCAGCTTCTGCTGACAACAAACCAGACTTCTGAGAAGCTCTTTGAAGGCAACAACGAAGGGGGAAGCAGAGCATAACCAACATACCTACCTCCTTCAGATTAGGTGGCCTAACTCCTCTCTGCAGAGGGATGTTGCACACATAGAGGAAATATTTTCTGCTTTTTTTTTTCTAAGTGGCACCTGCTATTCAGCAGACCTGAGAAGAAATCTGCCAGGAACAGCTGTAGCAGCAATAAAAGCCATGTGTAATCTGTGCAGTTTCAGTAGCAGAGCCTACAATGGGACTGGGCAGCTTGAGGACACAGCAGAGGTAATGAAATCCCTGAATCTCTGACCAGATTTCAAAGCTGCTCACAGGTAACAGAGGTCTAGGGATTTTCCAGGCTGTCAAAGAAAGGATGAGGCCCTCCCATCTTAGACACTCATTCGTTCTGGATTGAAGTTAATGGATCTGGTCATGGAGTGGTTGACTCAGCAAGAAAGACTGCAGTGATGGAAAATGATCCCCAAAAGGGTGGACATTTGTATGAAAATAATACTGGTATGTGGATTATAAAAAATACAGTGTTGACTTATTCGGTGGGGAATTCTTTAGCTCCAGGGGATGAAACTTGGAGAATCTCATATAAGCCTAAGATCACCAACAGCCAAGATGCAGATTTCCTGCAGTTTAAAGCAGACTGTTGTTTAAACAGACTGGCACCTAAATCAACCACTCCCAGCCTTTTCTGTGGTGATCTCACTGCTGCCACTTTCTCATGAAGCTCATTTGTTTTCTTGCCTTGCCAACACCTCCTTGCATCACTGCTTTCTAACTGGAGCTGCGTTGCACCACTTGCAGTGGTGCAAGTTCTCTCTCCTGCTGCTGCCCAGGAACACCTGAGAGGGTTGCACTCTTTGCTATATGATACAAATATATCCTATAGCTGTGAGCTTCAGCTTCTGAGCTGTCCCTGTAAGCAGAGTTGTAGGAGTGAATAAAACAGCCTGAGAACAATTCCTGGGTCCTTGGAGAACTGGCACAGCACAGTTTGTATCCTCACAGTTGCACTCACTTTCACCTCCAAAACAAGGCGGCCAAGTCCAAAGTGCCGAAAGTCCCTCCTGTGGGCTAACCCCTGCACTCTGAGAGCTGCTAGTCCACACGAGTCCACATGGGTGAAAGCTGTTCCTGGGATTGTGTTATCAATTCAGCAGTACCCAGACCTGCACCTTGTCCCCTTCTACTTTACTAGCACAGATACTGCCAGTCTCCTGCACAGACAAACAATAGAGACATGTTCATGGCTGAAAGCTTCTGAGTTTCAGGATCAAAACAACAAGCTTTGACAGAAGCTGCTGGACTATTCCTTTAGCAGTGTTTGTTAGCTGGCACTGAACAGATGAGAAAACCAGGGCTGAAATCAGCACCGTTCAGTGCTGTCAGCCACTGCACTGAAGTTACACCAGAAGAAATGAGAAGAGACTAAAGGCTGCAGCCTGCAAATAAAGAAGTGCAATAGACAAAAATGGGATATTTTATGAGCATCTTTTCTTAGATTATTGAAGAGTTTACTTTAGCAAGACGTGAGATCAGCTCTTTCCACTGAAAATTGTTGACAACAAGCACCAGTCAGTGTAGCTGTAAAATATGAAAGTTTTGACAATGTTTACAGCAGATTGGATACAACTTTATAGTGACAGCTCTGCTGCACTGGAAGGATTACCAGAAGAGGAAGCAGCCCCTGGTGTTTAACAAATGTTAACAGATGTCTTTCCCTTATTTCATCTGTGTGAAAAGAAACATCCCACAGTTCACTTATCTGATCTTAATGTCACCTCAAAGTAAAGTTCATGCTAGACAAGGAGTAATCTCAGAATAAAAAGTATACACTTACCAACTGTATCCATTAGTAAATTAAATTACTGTGATTTTTGGCAGCAAGGGAGAGCTAGGTTAGACATTAGAAATAATTTTGAACTGTAAGGATAGCAAAGCAATAGCTTCACTTGCCTGGGGAGGTTGTAGAGCCTTTATCACATGGGATTTTTAGAGCTCATTAGGAAAATATCTGTCAGGAACATACCTGGTAATTTGGTTTGGTTTGGGAGTCTGGGCAGAGGAAAACAGGACGACTGCTCAAGACCTTTGCCAGCCCTGCTTTCCAAGATCCCTATAGAAGTCAACACTGAACACTACAATTTTTTAACAGCTGTTTCATTGACATAAAGCCCAATTAAATGACCTTTCAGTGAGGTCATAAGCTTTTAGTGCAGTCCAAAGAGGATTATCAGTAGAAAATTTCAAATTTTTATGGGAACCTGGTGGATTTATTTCACATAAACTCTTCATTTAGGTAAGTAAATCCCACCTAAGGCAGGCCACCAGGTATTTTAGGAAGAATCAACTGATCTGGTTTCATATTCATTGCAAAATATGCCATTTTACTGCAACTCTTATCTTTAAAGAGAAAGCTAGTGTTTCCTGGGGCTTAATGAGTCAACTGTTGGATTTCAATGAGACATAAATCTCACCACGGTGGTGAGGCCAGGCTGGTGCTCAGACTTCACACAAATGGCCACCAGTTCAGACGGGGAGGATTCAGCACCCACGTCCATGGACAGGAAGCTGCTTTCAGCACCTTGGACAAGATCCGGGTGCCCTCAGGGGTCTGACGGGATGCAGATCCCAACGGGAGAGGATCTCCTTACTCCCTCCCTAGTCCTGGCTGCCACAGCTATGACAGCAGCAGGCAGGGCAAGACCCAAGATCCTTCTATCAGATGGAGCCTGCCTTTTCACATTTCAGAGCACTGCTGTAGGATGCACCAAGATTAGACCTGCCAGAGCAAGAGCTAACACAGAGATGCGAATCATTTGCAGATGACATAATTACCTGGGGTTTCCACCCGCCGGTAGTGGTAGGGGTTGATGCACACTTCTTTCTGTTTCGAGCCAAAAGGGAACTCACAACATTCCAGTGGTTTCAACTCATGGTGAGATTGTAAGTCAGGCCAGCGCCACACTCTGCAGTATATGACGTGGGGAAGCCCCTTGCGGTGAGACACCTGCAGTCGCCCATCCAAGGAACGTGGGATCGTGACGCATTTACTGGGCTGACCCGGGCAGCTCAGAGCCCTCTCCAGCTCTTCCATGGCTCCTTTTTTCTTCTTTAATTTCTTCACCAAGGAATCAACAGCTTTTTCTGCCCACTTTTCTTCTTCATCTCCTTGTTTCCAGCCCAGCAGCCTTTTCACTGCAGGGCTGGTGAAGGAGAACAAGGAACTGATAGGGGTGCTGGAGTGCATAAGAAGCAGAGATTGCGCACGAGCGTCAACAGAAGCACAAACTGCTCTCCTGCCTTGCAAGGCCTGCACGGAGTTTCCACAGTGTTGTGATGGACACTTCCTTCAGTGGAAGAAGGAAGAGAGGTTCTTTCACACGTACGTTTTTGTAGTCTTAGGCACTGGTTACAAGTAGTCCGACAGGGTGGCTCTCAGAACTTTCCAAACATCAAGAAACTGCTGATGAAGCCTGGAACAGCAACACAATACATGGTTAGGCTTCACACACTATTTCCATTGTTCCTTCAATAAAATGTTTTGAAAGAGAAATCACTCAAAATGTGTAGTTAATTTTCAGTGGTTTTCTGTTTGGTTTTTAATGTTTATTTTGGGCCCAAGCCTCTCTTCCACACTATCCACCCCACTCATTTTAGAGTTGGACCATGGAAATTGTAAAGTATCCAGTCACTTCAACTTGCGTTTAGAGTTTAATGCACCCGGCAAATGGTTGCAAGACTAAGATTATTTTTAGTACAAAAGAAAATTTACCCTCTGTTTTAAATGCTGGTAGCTGTAGGTTCAGCTCAATCATCTTCTATGAAAATAAATCTGTAATATCAAATTCTATGGAAACAATGAGTAGAACATTGTTCTGATTTCAACTCACTCTTTGCCACTCCAATCTCACTGTATTGTCAAGAGTTGTAAAATATTAACTGCAAAATTAATTTAAACTCCTCCTAGATTTCATTTAAGGCTTTTGAAAGATTTACTACTATTCTCTAAACTTATTTATATTTTCTTACATGGAAGAGAAAAACCTTTTTTGCCTATACAGTCTGTTTCTCTCTCTTCAACAGTTCACAGCTTTCTGGATCCAAATCACAGACTTTTGGACACAGTTTGTGCTGGATGGATCCTGAGTTATTTTTGCTAGGAGTTGCTACATCTGACAAAGTCCAATAGAAAGAGTTTAGCTCTTGAGGGTTTTTCCTTTTTTTTTTTCCTTCATATAGCTGGAGCCAGTCTAATTTTAGCTGAAAATTACATATTTCCACTGACTGGAACTCTGAGAAAAAAATGTCCTTGTATGTCAAGCTATTTACTACTTTAAATATATTTCATGGACCCCCTGTGTATAGCAAGTCCAAAGGTCTGAACTACACAGAGGGCACTTAAAATAGGAGACGGGACCAGCTTGCAAATGGATGCCTCTAGAAAAGCAGCTCCATGACTGCCCTAGTCCACCCTTGTGGACCTTTTTGCCCCACCAATAAAGGCCTGCTCAGAGTCCTCAGCACCACTTAGATGCAGCCACTGAGGAGACAGATGTTGCTCAGCACAGGGAGTGGCAGAGCTTCACAAACCATATTTTAGTGCAATTTCATTAAATGTACAGGTCTTGTAAGAGTTCAAAGGGCACCTGGGGACACTGTGTGCAGGCACAGGTACAACACAGCGAGACAGGAGGCCAATCCCAAAGACTGTTTCTTTGGCATACTCGGATACCCTCGGCGCCACGCAGCTCTGGAGCACGCTGCAGTGTGAGCACACATGGCCCAGGGCAGCAGAGCCTCTTGTACAGGCTGTGATGTTTACTGAGGACCAAGGACTGCCTAGAGCTGTTTTTCTCCCAGCTCTTCTGTTTTGTTCTCATGCCCATCCCTATGCCACTGCATTTCCCTTTGAGATGCCCATCATCCTGAGAAATGCAGATACATGGAAACATAACAAGCTTTTACCCTTCCTCCACAACAGCAGCAATAGTAGGGGAAGGGGCTCAAAGTCCCAAAAGCCTTTCACTGCACTAGGAGGATGGAAGCACTTGGCCCCACAGAGGGGAAAACATGAAAGCAACTCTTTGGCAGCAGCAGCTGCTCTTCACCAAGACTTTCATATGCCAAGCACCATGAAAATATGCACAGAGGAACTAAAAAACAGGAAAGCAAAACAGGTACACCTTCAGACAGGTGCTTCAGGCACCCACCAGAGCACTGAGCTCTGGCTTATGCAATTTCTATATTATCAACCTATGTGTGTGTCCATTTGTCCTCAACTGACAAGAGAGGCTCTTGACAGAGCACGGCAGAAACTCCCTTGCTTGTGCCCTTCATCAGTCAAAGATCAATGCCACGGAACCATGGAAACCTGTCCCACCATACAAAAAGAAACTTCAGATGCCAGATTTTTTCCCCTGCTCTGTATTAGTAGAAGTCCAATGACCTGGAGTATTTAACTGGATAGTTACTAATGCCTCTAGACAAAACCAAAGTCTATTCCAAACACTTAGAGGGCATATGTGAGAATGAAGGAAAATCAGAGTGATTTATCACATGAAAAAAACTCCTCAATCTGTTTGTAAAACATTATGTGGACAAAATTTAGGCAGGCAGGCTCCAGTCCTTGCAGGAGCAGGCTCAGGCTACAGAGTCCAGCACCAGCCCCATCCAGACATCCTGTGCAGTGGAGCTGTCTGTCCCTCAGTGCCCTGGTGAGAACCTGTGGAGCATGCACCATCACACTGCTGTCATTGCCTGGCAGAACCAAACCCCATCCTCACATGACAAAATAAAACAATGCTGGGATCGCTGTGGATCAACCCTGAAAGCAGCAACAGGAAGCAAGGAAAGTCTGGGATGAAAGTCCACCAGACCAGTAGCAGTGTAGAAGTCTCTGCTCTATGCTGAGAGGGAAAATGGCTCACACTTCTTATCTGAGGGGGTCTCCTGGGCATTGGCATGGGTAAACAACTGCTCCTGATAAGTTAATGCAACATTACAATCATCAGATGTGAAAACATACATGTTCGCATAAAAGTATTGTCCTGAGATTTTCTTTTCCATTTTGACCAAGGTTCTAAATAAACACATTAATCTCATTCAGTCAAATTAAATAACTCAACAGTGACATCAGTATGAGTCTGAGCACTATTGTTGCTGGTGGGAGAGTCGCCAAGACTATGTGTATAAAAGCAAAAGCTGTGCTTTGCAGACCATGTGATGTAGTCTCAGATAAGTACATTGCACAATTTCCTACCGCGCTCCCCCCAGTTTCTTCTAAAATCTTTCTTCCCCAAATTCAACTGACATATAAAATATAAATGGTATTAAATAAACTAAACAGCTTTCAAATAATATTATCAGAACATCCTAGTTTAATGTTATTAAATTATATAATACTGCACACTATTCAGCAGACTAAACCCTGTGTTGCTACGCTTAGATTCTCCATTGCGAAACAGCGAGGCAGCCACTCTGCTCCAGGGCTGCAACGACAGAGATGTCAATTCACAATTTGATTTTAACAGCCTTTCAGGACAGCAGTTGCTTAAGCCATATGCCTTTGGTAACAGGCAACTTGCCTTCCCAACTGGAATGTTTCAAACCCACACTTGATGTATTTTCTGTGCTGATGATCCATTGTGTTTCTCGATGCTCAATGCAGTTTAGAGTAGCAGTGGGGAGGGAAGTGTTACAGTTTTGATCCATATTCTCAGCACATGTCCATTATACAGCGATGGAAGTTCTGGCCTGGTCAGCTCTATGTCCCTCAGTGACAATATGATGTGCTATCATGAGGATGAGTCAGGCATCATTCAGGATACATTCCTAATACAATTCCCTCCTCTGCGACTACAAGGAAGGCTTTGTCTATCTGTCACCTGAGTGACTGGTCAACACTAAACACGGTCATTCTTCCATGCTGTAAATCCTTATTCCACCACTGAGTATAGCCTAAGATCTGAAGCTTGATTTAGGGAAGAGGTAGAAGATATGTCTTCTACCTCTGATGTGAGCATGGACCCACCCTTTTTTTCTGTGGCCTGCAGGAGAAGGTGGGACTGGAAACATGTCAGCCCAGTTCACTGGCTTCATTCTCCCTAAACATAGGGTTGTCTACTATTGCTGTGGCACAACAGTAGTGGGAAACTTCTCTGGGAACAGGAACTTTATTACCTGTAGCATGCTATTACCACAGCATCTGGAATGGCTTTGGTCTGTGCCAGCAGCACTCCCTCAAACCACTTTTGTGCATAGTTCAAGAGTCAGGAGGGAACAGGGGTCACTCCTAATAAGAAGTCAGCATAGAGCCACCATGTTTTGGAGGGTGAGACAACCATTGCACAGAAGTAAGGCTCAAGGCCAAGAACAGTATAAGGCATGTTTAATTTATTAGTACAGAAGCAGACTTTCAGTAGAATTTACTTGGCCACATAAACATGTCCAAATTTTTGACACCCATATCTGACCTACTCATCCCCAAGTCCCTAAATCTGTATTTGAGAAAAATACGTGTGCACATAGCACGGACCATTCCACATAAAGGTAAATATCTAGAAAAAAAAAAAAACCAGCGTAAGCAGGCACTGCATACAGCTCATGCTGTGTGAGATGAGGCACCTCAAGTCTGAATGACTGCAAGGCTAAGAGCCAGCAAAATGGACATGAAGTGGAAGGGACTAGGATATTTTCTCCTCCTCCTATGCCCATTTTTCACCTTCTGGTGTAGAAATAACCTGTAAGTCCTGAGGTCAACAGGAGAAATGTGTTGCTCCAGGAGCTTCACTTCAGTAACTTCTACTGGGGTACTAAAGAGCCAGACATGCCAGGAGCAGAGGAAAGCCCACCATAACTGTGAGCTTATGAATTCCTAACTGGAGACAGGTCTTGATGAAGTCAATAAGAGGGGTTCCAGAGCTCATGGAAATTAAACGTGCCCTCCTTTGTGTCTAGTGCAAACATGCTGACATCTCCACTATGGAAAGATTTTGTTAAGTTTAGATTTTACCTAATGTAAAAGGGATCCACTATGTCAGGGAAGATTCACATCACACCTCAGCAGAATGCCTGTGCAGTCCAACATGCTGATGAAGTTTCTTCTAATTCAGTTGTCATAGAATCACAGAATCATAGAAAATCCTGAGCTGAAAGGGACACACTAGAGTCATCTAAGCCAGCTCCTGGCTCTGCACAGGCCACCCCAAGAGTCACACCATGTGCCTCAGAGCGCTGTCCAAACACTTCTTGAACTCTGTCAGGCTTGGTGCTGTGACCACTTCCCTGGGGAGCCTGTTCCAGTGCCCAACGACCCTCTGGGTGAAGAAACTTTTCCTGATATCCAACCTTAACCTTCCCTGACACAGCTTCATACCATTCCCTCAGGCTGGGAGAATTTCACTCCCATAGACACAGCAGGGCAATTGTACCAGTCCTTGTTAAATATCACTCTAAGCTTTCTACAGAAGTCAAAAAGGAAAACTTTCAAGGATGCTAATGAGACCAGACTTAAGACACCAGTGTGTAAAAGCAAAGTGTCCAATGTCCCTCAAAAGCATATTTGTCTATGTGTATGGTGTGGGCAGATGTGTATGTACTTCTGGTCTCGGCATAAAGCTCCAAGGTGCTGCCTCCACTCCAGCACTTGCCTGGTGAGAGGCATGGCTATCTGTCTTGAGAATGCCTGACATCATCAGTCTTGGTGTCACTGCAACAGCTAAGTAAGGCCACAGAGGGAGATTTCTCAGAGGGCTGTCTAGACATAAGCTGTGCAGTTCTTGGAGATGCATGTGGCTGGAAAACAGAGCAGTGAGACAATTACAGCTGGAAGTCTGACACTCAGCAACTAAATCACAACAGAACTGGAAGGGAGAAAATTGTTTCAGTTGATCAATGTGAAGAGGAATGCTGTAAACATTCTAAACTAACTCTTGGTTAGTTATGGTTAGTTATTTTTAGCTAGCACTGATTCACTTACTTCTACCTACTATGAAAGAGAGAAGCATGCAAGTGTTCCTAAATCAAATGATTCTTGGTGTGTTTTCAAATGTGCCCAGCTGGCAGCAGCCTGCACACACTCAGGGCTGGTAAAGAACCTCCCGAGTCAAATCATCACTGCCACTCGCTATGGGGCTCTTCTACACATCAGCAAGGAAAAGGGTTTTAAAACAAACAAACAAACAAACAAACAAACATAATTTTTTTGAGCTTGTGCAACCACTCAAGTATTACCTCATCTACTCAGCATCTTTCAGCTTCTCGTGACAGGAATAACACATTCTTACTTGATAAAAAGGAGGAAAGCTTCAAGTATATAAACTGCACACCTTGGCACAGCTATGTGCACTTCCACACAAACAAACAAACACCTGCAGAAATGTTTCAGAAGCATAAATTCTGTTGCAAAAGAAAATTAAGTACCCAGGTCATGTTTGGTATGCCCATGATGCCTGATTAGGAAGCAATTCCTGCTGTAGGACTGCTGTGGGACTGTGGATGAGCACATTGGCAGATGTTTCAACAAAGCTTCGTCGGTGTGACATAAGATGGGGAGGAATAGAGGTGCATGGACATGGTAACAGTACCCCCATGTGCAAAGTCTGCTGCAGACAGGATAGGGACAATCTGTCTTTCTCATCCACTCGAAAAATCAGGGGGAGCATAAGAGTAGGATAGATACGTGTTGGGACAGTTGCTGCTGTCTGCGAGTGCATTTTACACAGCTTGCTTCAAGGATAACTGTGCTGGCACTGGGGAGGAAGAAGGGACTGGAAAACCCTTTGAGATAAGCCCTCTGGTGTAGCACTGGGCTAGCATGGCTACACTGGCTTTGACCCCTGGGCTACTTGCATCCACCTGCTGAGGATGGCAACTCAAACCTGAGGACTGGATGTTCCCACCAATTTTTGCCTTTGAAAATCTCCCACAATATCTGAAGGCACTCCACAAAATTACCACAACCAAAGTCTATGTAAAAATATTAAACTGGACCAATTTATCACTATGATCTCTCTCCGACTGCACTTCCTTCCTCTGTATTAATTTTTAAAGGAAAACAGTGACTGTGATGTTTATAAAGAGTGAACCACACAGTATTCCCTGTCTGGGCCACGCCAAAGTTTCTAAGACGTAGTCCCACAGGGACACATCCTCTTCTCTGCTTCACACCCTGCTCCCTGCAGGCAGGAAGAAGACCCATTCACCCAGTCCCTGCCTGACCCCTTCCTGAGGCTGCCCTGCTCAGACTCAGACAAGCACCTCCGAGGAAGAGCCCCTCTCTCAGCTGCTTTCCTCCAGCAGAGCTGAGGGCTAAGGAGCACTCATGCTGTGGAGGAGCTCTGAGGATATATCTGTTGGAGAAAGCAGGAAGCACTGGAGTGCTGAGGAGGTGCATCAACCTGCCCTAGGAAACTAAAATGTCTTCTCATGGCTCTGGCTATTCCCCATTTTACAGACAGTCAGTCCCGCATTCCTCACATACCCACCATTCCCAGAGAAACTGCAGCAAAGCCCATTGGTGTTTCTAAAAATGGAAGGGTTAGAAATACGCAAAAAATAGAATTCCTGCTTTTAAAATAAAAGCTGATTCGTCTCTGATACAAAGCATGAAGCCAAGTGCCTCCAGAACAAACACTTCACAGAGGAAGAAGGGGACTTGAAAAGAACTTCAGCTTCCATGCTGGTCTAAAGTTTACAGCCACATTAATTGGATCCTGTAATCCTTGTTATCAATCACTGGCATTCTTGGAGTCATTCCCAAATATTCATTTTAGGAAAAGGATTTGCTTAGATTTAGATGTTAAGAATGTTGTGAATAAGGATACATCTAAAGAACAACTACTTCAGCAAAGATATGGCACTCTAGTCTGATGGGAACCTATTCTGGAAATTTAGTGTCTTAAATTCTCAGAAGAGAATACACTTTTGCATACCTGGCTGTGCCTTTACACACAGGGAAAAAGGACAAAGCAAATGTTCTCCTCACATTGTATGGTAGCACATCCCACCTCAGGGAGGCCTCTCTGAAGCATTACTCAGTTCTGGTGTTAACATAGCAGTTGTATTTTGCAGACAATTTAGCATCTCACAGCTCGGAAAGCGAAATACAGATCAATGGATCATATGGATCCTGGATAAAAAACTCAAGAGGAAGAACTTCCAGAAGTGCTTCCCCTCTGACTGGCAGCAGGCCTGGGGAGGAAGCAACAGTACTGCTGGCCACGTCTCCTTCTCTGCAGGTGAGACAGCCTGGCCGACTGCACAGGGGGGATAGATTTCACACACAAGACACTTTCTGTATACATCACACTAGCAGTTGTCCACGGAATGGCATTAGCATTTCATTGTGTTCAAACCATATCACGTTCAAATCTGTTTTTCCTAAAAGGCCTCCATTGTGCATCACTGTGGGAAATTGCTAATGCAATAAGATTGACATATAGGTTCTCCTGCATGAACATCCACAGTAATCTGTGCTAATTGAGCCCTCAGTGGCTTGTGAAACTCTGCAGGGGGGAGGAAGGGTGGAGCATCCACATGGCCTACATCTTGGAAAACTGCAGCAAATAACTGTGTGGAGAAGAGGTAAACACTAGTATTAGTGTGCTTTACCCATGTAAAGATCTGATTCAGTAGCAGGGATTGCCTTGGTCAAGGGACCAGGATATTTTCTATGAAAAAATATCTGGATATACTTGGACTGTCTATGGAAGTTATTTCCCAATAACAGGGCTAAGAACAAAAGGAGCAAGAACTTGCCTATCTAGTTCCCTCCTGTGGGGGAAAGAAGGAGATAGCTGGCCATTCCCAGTGAGTTCAGCTGAAGATGTGGGTGCTCAGACTCTCTGTAAACCAGAACATCTTCTTAGAAGATTAAACAGTTTTCATATGCCTACATTTGAGCCTGGGAATAAAAACACAAATGCTGGATTCTCTTTAGCATGTAAGATGACATGTCATGTTAACTACCAGCTTCAGAAAACACTGAGCAGAAGGCACAAATCAGGCCCTGAGTCTTTAAAATAAATATTTTACTCTTCTTCAAATCCATCTCAGGATTCCAAGGAATACTCTATCTCTTCATGGCTGTTGCTGCTTTTCCTCTCTCCTCCTAATACTCAGCTCTGGCCCATGCAGCCCCTACAGCCCAAGGCTCCCAAGGAGGCCACCACCAAGAAGCCTGAGGTGGTCCTGTAGGACCATGCAGCAGGACAGGCATGGGAGCCGCAGGCTGCAGCCTCCCATGGGAATGGATTTTGGTTTCTCTACTCTAGATGTCTCTGTGAAGGTTTCATGCCCTGTGTGAAGTAATCCAAGGTCTGTTGATGAGAGAGAGATAAATCAGCTACCTCACATATGCTGCAGGGTGAGAAACTGCACCTTGGCAGCTGGGCCAGAGTAATTTGACAGAGACAAGTAGGTTTGGATAGGCAAGACCAGCAAGTAACCATAAGAGAGTTTTGAAAAGCCACATGAACTGCTTGTGCCTCCGGACAGTTTTGTGCCTACTGGGCAGCATGTGGGATCCCTTCCTGCCACAGGCCTCAGGGTTAAACAGCCTTCCCTCAGGTGCCTCAATTTCTGCATCTGTCCCACAGGTACCCTGACAGGGATGGCTTTGTAAAGCAGAGTCTGATGAGGAATGCTCCAAAGGAATGCTTAAAAGAAAAAAAGAAAAAAAAAAAAGAAAAATAAAATAAAAAAAAAAGTTAGGGTTTTTTGGGTTTTCGGTTTTGGTTTTTTGTTTTGTTGGTTTTTTTTTTTAATGGGTTTTTTTTTTGTTAAGAGAAAGCAAGCAAGAAAACACACATAAAAAAAGATTAGGCATTGTTGAAATGTATTGACCTCAGCTGCAGGGTTATTCACATTATAAAGGATTCTTCATTAGGTGGAGCTTTGCTGCTTGCAGACAAGGCCTTCTGGAAAGGGCACCTCCATCGCCAGCTCCTGCCTTGTTCTGCACAGCACGGCTGCGTGACCCAGCACACCACCAGGCTGAGCAAACACAGAACCACCGATATCAAGAAGTGGCCAATCTGGCTCCCATTGTAGCCAGGTAATGAGGGTGAAAGGAAGCCTGGAGCAGAACAAACTCTAATGACCCACGGGTCTGTTAATTTTCTTTCCTCCTCATTTCCCTCTTTTAATGGACAGTGAGTTTGAGGCCAACAGTTGTGGGGAACTCAGGATGTAGGGAATATTTTCAAAACCTATACAAAGGCCAGGCATATAGAGAGACTCCAGAATGGGAGATGTTTCAGGGAGAAAAGCAAAAGATGCAGGATTTTGCATCTGGGAGCAGAATGTAGGTGGGAGAAGAGAGCTTGTTGGGAAATGGGAGGGTGCAGTATCAAGCTGGAAGGTTGCCACAGTGTGGACTAATGCTTTGGCAGCTGCAAACAAAAGGAAGGAGGAATGTAAGACGTAACACAAAGAAAAACTGTCAAGAGATATATGGAAGTATCACCACCTGTGAGGAAACAGAAGAGGCAAAGATGATGCTAAGTTTGGCAGAGGGAGGACAGTGATGCTACTGACAAGGAAAAAAGAGTGGGAAGGAAACAAGTTCTGGATAGAAAGATATGAAAGATAAGACTTTGCTTCTCCCAATCAGAAACACACTTTGATCTCAATGCTGTCTCAGAAAAACAGAGATCAATTATCAGATTTTCTTCTTCTGTTTTTTCTTGGTTTTTAAAATAGGGGTGGCTGCATAAATTGGGAAGTCTCCTTCACTCCATGTCCACCTCCACCATGTCCTTGCTGTGCCCTTGTCCAGAGGAACTGAACCTCAAAGAGAACTGCTCAACCTTACATCTGTCTAAGGTGCAGAAACCTGCAAATGGTCCTGTAGAACAATCCACCTGATGTTTCACCTGCTTTAATTAAAATGCAAACATGTATTAGTCAGGATCTCTCTCTGGGCCCTGATCCCGCAATCTATTAAATCCACTCATCTGCAAAAGCACAGCCAGATTTTTAGCTTCTATAATAAATACACAGGGCCCAAGTCTCTTTAAGCCACCTTTCCACCTGTAAAATTCCCACAGTATTAACCATTCAAACATTCCAGACAAAATTTAAGATGGGAAATAATTTGGGATATTTTTGAAAAATTAATTTTGTTGCACTGTATTCAAAGTCTAGTGCTTCTCACAACTGTTCTCAAAGACAGTAATAGGACCGCGATGATTATCTCAAATTGTTGTTATTACTATCCCTTGCTGCTCATGCACAGTAACACTAATGGTTCTTTATACCCACCTGTATCAGCAAACCAGGCAGTTAAACAGAACAACCTTTACTATGTATATTTTTTCTGTGTTGTTTTCAGTTAAAATATTTATGATGCATTATTTGGGGTTTTTTTCCCCAGCCCTGTAATTATTATTTGTAAAGGGTATATGTTGAACAGAAAATGGAATCTCTCTACACTATCACTGTATTTTTTGCAGCAGACAAATTACAGAGCATGTATATATATACATATATATTTTTTTCTCCCTTTATTCTTTTAAGTTTCTTAGCAACAGGGTGCCCAGTACTGCTGATGCTGGAATTACTGTTAGTCAGTATCAGCACTGGTGATAAACTCCAGCTAGTGTTTTGGTTAAAGGTCACTTGTAATTAGTAGTCACTGTCCTTTGAATTTAACAATGGAAAAATAAAACTTTATAGCGACAGATTAGCCTGGCCATCAAAATTACAGCACTTTAGCACTCAGGAGAGAGGATTGCATGACACGCTATCTCCCTGTCTGATAACAGCAGATAGCTAAGAATTCAAACATGAGATGCAGAAAGCCTGTAAAAGAATAAAAGGAGAGAAAGGAGAATTAACTGCCCAGATGTTACGTGACACGTTATATTGACACTTCTACACTCCTCTTTTAGTGAGCAGGGCCTCATCTTGTACCCACTGAAGCGAAGATGGAGCACCACTGCCCGTTTTCGTGAGAGTAGCTTTCAAACCCGAGGTGCTACCGAGTTCCTCTACACCACATCCCCACCTGCTGCAGACACTTGGCATGTGTGTGCATGACTCTTTAGTGGAATTCTAATTCCCAACTTCTTCACAAAGTTGTGCAGTTGACAGCTTTGTGCATATTAATCTCAGTTGCTGCAGGTAAATAAAAGCTCTCTCCACCTCAAATCAGTTTACAATTACTGACATGGATTCAATGCATCCATCAGGAAATCTCCCAGTTTGCATACATAATATGGATATGATAAGGATTTGTGATAAAATACACTTGACCCTAATTCCAGGCACTTTTGCAGAATTACTGTTTACCAGCTTATGTGCGAAGTAATAAAGTGAAGAAGAAAATGTTTCTAATTCCATCACAAAGGATAGACCGGAATAGGAACTACTGCTAAATCCAGTAAATACAAGATATCCTTCTTAATACAACTGACTTTAAATGTATTTTTGGGCATGTTTATTTTAGCTACTGTGTCAAATTAACTCAATATTTAAAAAACCAAAAAACAAACCACAAACATCCCCAGCGTCTGCTTTAAAATCTAACAGGAAGCAAAGATGAACTAGCCAGACACTGGTACTTATCAAATCTGAAAGAAGGGAGTTGTCTGGCTGGATTAAAACGAATGAGGTTTGTTTGAGTGATGACATTTGTCCTACCGTTGCCGAGGAGAAGAATTTTGCAGCACTTTATGCTCCTAAAGATGGGAAGATTAGTCCTACCACACAAATACTTGCATATAGAGGGGCACATTTCCACATATCGGAGATGCTGAAGAGTACTGAAACTTGCGTTATCTGCAGTGCCCTTCCCAAACCACTGCAAACTTGAATACATCCCCAAGCCATGCACATAGTTTCCCACTTCTGCCAAGGGAGAGCTCCTTCACTAAACAGTTGACCATTCTGGGCTGAAATATTTCTTTCACTAATTTATAAGATGCAAGTAATTAACAGCGGGAGTGCGTGTCTGTGCGTGCGCACGTGCCCATGTGTGTGTCATTTATTTTTATTCCCACTAATGCCTCTTTTAAAGCAGACCTGGCTAGCAAGAAATAAATTTACCCATAAAATCAAACTAGGAAAACACGAAGTTATCAAACAATATCCGAATTGTTACCAATCAGCCGAACTCCGAATTTCCCCCCACTTAGAGCTGTCTGGGCACGGAGATAAAATTACAGTGATTTATAATTTGCCATATCGAGGGCTATTGTTTTTGGAAATGTTGGTTACTTGCTAACCAACAAACGTGTAAGGTTTTAACTTCGGAGCCAAAAGACAAGAAGCCAATCAGAGTCACCGTTCGTAGCTGGAATAAAAACCCCGAATCCCAGCAATTCTGCTCCGCTTTGCCCGGGAGCGTGTCCAGGAGCGGGATTTCTTGAACAGAAAATAACCTCTGAAAGGAAAAGTATTTCCAAACTGTCATGTGGGGCTCGGTTGTTTCTTTTCTTTTCTTTTTTTTTTCCCCCTCCCCTCTCCTACTTAAACGAGAAAGAAAGAAATCCTGACAGCGGGCAGACTTGTCAACGTTTAGCCATCCATAAAAGTGTTTTTCCCCGCGCTCCTCCTTTCGCTCGCCGTCCTGGCGTCGGTCTGTCTCATCTCGCTGCTCTGCGGCCCCAGCCCCCG
>VYZP01024473.1:716-11679 GCA_013400635.1 Hypocryptadius cinnamomeus
ATCGCGCCATCTGGTCCACTCTTTTTTTTTTTTAAGTTTAAGATCAAAATGAGATGTACAGAACTCCAGTTCAGAGCTTAACTGCCCCAAATAGAGTGAGGAATTGTTTTCATGTGTTAGAGGTCAGAATTCTGTTTGTGTCTCAGTGTGGTGTTGGCATTCTGATGTCGTTGACTCATGTTCAGCCCGTGATCCATGACGACCCCAAATTCCTTGCAGAAGGACTGCCCTGCAGTGTGACCCTGTGCTTTGAGAGATCTCATACTCTGTACCTTAACTGAAAATCAAGCTACACTGTAGCAGCGAAGAACCAATGGACATCTGTGTATACAATTCTTGTGAAGCTAAGGAAATGCTCAACCATAGGTGATTCTAAACCTAACTCAGTGGCTGGGTACGACTGTGAGCTCTGTGCTGGCTGAATTAGACATTGGGAGCTGCCTCTTTAGGTTGGCTCCTTCTCCTCACAGTGCTCACATCAGAAAGGCTGAAGAGGATAGGGAACAGAAGAGCCTTTAATTATGCTTGGTATGTCAGACCACGCTCTTTCAGTTCAGTGCTAAACAGCTGTATTTTATCAATTTGTGTTAATCCAAGTTAAACTGCTTTAATATAAGACTTACCATTTTTCAACAGAGCTGCCTCATTCTCTAAATCATTTATTTCAGTCTTGACTTTCTTTTTAATATGAAGATCTCTATTACTTGTTAGCCCGTATTCATTGTTAAACTCTGTTATTTCTCTGGTAAAATTATCTTCCTCTTCAGCAATTTTTCTCTTTGCATCTGCCTGTAAAAAAGAAAGGGAAGACTGAATATTCAAGTGAAAAAAATGAAAGTCTTTGTTAAGCTAGGCAGACTCAGACACACTGTTGTTTTTTATCCTTAAATTTGTAGTAGGAAAGTAAATAAAATTTAAAAATGTAAAAGTAAAGAAAATATTTACTTTTTCTTATAAGAGCATGAAAATAAGCTACAGCTCTATCATTATGCCTGTTGTTTTAAACCATTTTTTTTTCCTGCAAAAATGAAGGGTCTATTCTTGATAACAGCATTTAAAAAAAATCACTACAGTATGTTATAGACTTGAACCAGCAGATTTTCAGTTCAACTCCCATATTGAAATTAGAAAATTCTGTTTAAAATCACTAGCACAGTATGGCAGCTCTTTTTATCCAGGTTGTTATTAAACTAAATAAAAGTGTTCCTTAACCCGCTGCAGAAGGCAGATGTACTTTATCTCCCTCTGTAACAACCAAGAATGCTATTGTTGATAAAAAATCACAGTTCAATTTTCTGGGAAAAAATATTCAAAAGAGTAAGGTTATATTAAATTTCTTCTTAAAGAATTAAAAAGTCTTAATTGGTGGCTAAATGAAATAAAATGAAATTACCCCTACATACAGCAAAAAAGTAAAGGTAACTTTGATATCAAACTTCACACATATACTGGGAATACTTTGGGTGATGCAGAACTATGACTAAAGTTAAAAAGATATCTGCCTAAAGATTTAGGTTTAATACTGGTGATTTGTACTGAATGTTTAAAATTTAGCTCTGCTGATTTAAAGGTCAAATACATATGCAGAAAAGACTGCTCCTCTGTGGCATTTCTTCATATGTACAGACCCAAGAAGCCTCAACAAAATAAGAGGAAGGCAATATTCAGGTTAGCATCTGAGAGAACTGGAAAACTTGTTGTAAGTAGCTACCTTTGAAGAGGTGGTGAGGTATGTCTGGCATCAAAAAGATTGTGTGCTATGTCAGGATTGCTAAACTGTCCATATTTGCTAAAATGTGATGTGGGCCTCCCTGGGCTTTTCCTTTGATCCTTTTCAATATTTTTTACTGTGGATGAGGCAATCCAATTTAAGGCAAGGCTTCCATAGCTTACTTTTACAAAGGAAATAATCTGTCAGAATTGGAGTTCACTCATACAACAGCAAACATTAGAAAACTAAGTGAAGAATATAAAATCAGCTTTGGAGATAAAATGCAGAAGACATTACCTTAAATCATGGTTTAAATGAAATGTGAGAATTTATCTAAGTTTACATTGTTACATATACTAATATAAAAAAACAATAAAATTTTCCTGATTAAGATGTTAGCTTTCTCAGATTTTCAAATTTTAAAGCTGATTGCTGTTGTACAATAGAAAAGAGCTGTGTGAATATCACAGCTGGAAACATACCATGATTTTAAGAAGACTGGTTCTTTGATTAATAAGTTCAGCTTTTTGTTTTTCTAAGCTGTCTTCACGTTTCTTCAGAATTTCTACATTGAACTGCTTTACAGACAGATGCTGAACCTTCCAAAAGGAAAAAAAAAAATTATAAAGTTATTGTTTAATTGTTTCATATACTCTGAAATTGTACACAAGGATCTTGGTCCAGTTTAAAAAGAGCTGGCACAGCTGCTGGACTAACAAAAGCATAACAGCTCTTTTTTTCCCTCAACAGCATTTCAGTATACTGCTAAGATTTTGAAAAGTCTCCTTTCTGTGAAAGACTCATTTAGTGGTGCTCTGTCTATCTAAAATGGCATTTTAAAATCTGCTATGTTTAGAAGAATTTTTTTCAGGAAAAATATTAACCACATGGGATCCTTTAGCTAACATAATCCAGCATCCTCCATCTCACAAACCAAATGAGACAATAATATCAGAATAATATCAGGGGGACAGGGGTTCAGCATCCTGGTTTTGGCTGCATGGCTTATAATGTCATCCACTCTGCAATGCTGCTATGGAGTATGCAAAGGAGAGAGGGATATTTTTCTGAGCACAATTTCTGGAATTTTTAGCTGAGGAAGGATAATGGGAATTAGCTCACTGGTTATTGACAGTTTGATCATAAACCCCCCAAGCCCTAAACCTCAATTTTGCACCTAGGTTATTTAGAGTTTTATTACTTTTAACCATTAGTTTATCTGATAGGAGGGTATGCTGTTCAACCACTGCATTTTCAAAATTTGCTGAAGACTTCTCATTTTTCTAGTACATCTACTGTATCGTCATCTAACTGAAGTGCAGATATGTGGTGGGATAAACTATAACAAATAGGAAGCAGCTAAGTGTTGTAGAGTCTTAAAGGAGGGGAATCATTTATTTGATGGAGTGTCAAGTTCTCTTGACTCAGAGCAATGAATAGGGAAAGCAAAGTTAAGATTTGCCCACAGAGAGTAAAGGCACAGGGTGAGTATCAGGAATTAAATTGAACATTCAGGCTGATTCACAAGTGTTTGTGTGTGTAGAAGCAGAAAAGACCAAATAAGAGTGGTATTACAGTGGTAAAAATGAAAATATTTTAAAGTTAAATAATGCACATGATTGTGGAGAGGGCACAGATGAAGTGCATCTGATCAAAAAAGGAGGATAGTGGAATGAAATGCCCAAAGACTGCAATGTGAGAGTTGGAAAGGAAAGGACTAGACTTTTTTCTCATCCCTGATATGTCCAGAATGCTAAGTGTGCAGGTTATGCTTGGCTCAGAATTTATTTTACGTATGAATTCAAAGAGAGTAGGTGGTCTTACATCACTGTATTTGTAATACTGTACATAACTAGCTTCAGTGTAGTTTCTCCAAGATGCCAAAATTCATCTCTGCGTTTGCAGTCAATTTTTAAAAGAAGTCATTGAGCTACAAACAGCAAAATGCTGTAATTTGGGTTCTAATTACATGCTACCTGGTTTTAGAGAAGAGAGGGAAAAATTGCATTTCCTAGGACTCTTTGATTGACCACAGGCAGTGTCTGTGAAATAGATGTCAAAAAACTTCTGAACTCACTCTCATCATCTCGGTCAGGCATCAGCTGCTGAGCACGCACATGGTTGGATATGTGTGCTTGTAAAGAACTGCAGTTATTTGGTGTGGGATAAATTGAACAGCATTAGCTGAACTGCATTTTTTAATATTATTTGAATTACATGAACTATTGCAGACATATGTAAAGCTAATTCCTGTAGTGAAAAATAAATTACTTTAAATAATGTCAATAACTATATAATCTTTAAACCTAAATACAGTCAGATTGAAATGCATTTTTCTATTCCACTACTTTTCTGTATCATTTCCTATCTATAAATGAATCAATGTTGGACTAGGCAAGTAAGTAAAATGTATTTTTGTGGACATCAGTGAGAATATCATTAATACTGGTCAGTAAAGCACATAAAATTTAATTAGAAATAGTTCTTCATCTCTTTCCATTAGTCATTTACAATAATGGATCTACTCTCGGGACCTTCTGTACCTACCACATAAACCTTGATTATAAATCACAATGCATCAATAACAAATTAGTAGTATAAACATAAAATTGTGATGTTCATAAATAAACTTATGAGTAAGACTACTGAGGACTGCACCTAACAAGCAACATCCAGATATAATCTGTGTTGGATAAATAAGTTACTATTTTAAAGCACCTTTGGGCTCTGAGGTTGTGCCATGCATAAATGTCTGAATAACTGCCTGTGTGATTATAGTCTCAATTTGCAACCAGTAAATATTTGTAAATGAGTTCTATTCTGATCCCTTCTCAGCAATGTTTATATATATATACACATATACACACATATATATATATATACACATATATATTATATAGTCCTGTTTTAGGAAGGATGAAAGTCATCCCCCAAACATTTATTTTCACAACTAGATGAGGCAATCTCCCAAAGGTTCTTGAAGTTGTTTATTTAAATGATAGGATCCAACAGCTCTGACTTCAAAGGAGGCTCCACATGCTTTCCTGTTGTGAACACACATTCTGTCAGCACAGATACTTAAGAGCACAGGGGAGGGTATTTAGACTTAATTTTCAGACACAAGCAAATGGATTTTTAAATAATTCGCAACCACAGGTGTTGTTGGTGAAAAACTCTGGCTTAATCTGAAAATACATCTGCAGTTTGATTAAATTGAAAGAGTAATAAAATCACTAGATAGATTCAGAAACTTTCCTCTGTCTTTAGCCTCCCTAGAAAAACACTTAGGGCTTGTAAGCCTTAACTGGAAACTCACAGAAAGATCTTCAGTATATGACTCAAGATCCTGTGAAATAAATACAGGGGAATGTTTCCATGAATTTTCTGTGAAAGGCCATTAATAAATGGCATTGGGCAACCAAGGGATGTGTTCTGCACACTGGAGGAAAGTGCTGTAACAAGTTGCAGGACTGTTAAAATAGGGTATGGCCCCAAAAGTCAGCCTGCCCTGACACAGCCAGGGGCCAGCCCCAAGGGTGAGATCTGTGGGAGGAAGGATGTTGATGGACACATTTTTAATTCAGAAAGGCACAGCGCAGGTTTCCTCCACGCTGTGCTACTCAGCAGGTGAAGCCCACTCCTCGAAAGTGCTTATTCCTGAAAGAATAGGTCGTATATTTGTAAACATAATGTATTTCATTATTATGTACACTATAAATATGCCTGCTCACCTTGGTTTCTAAGTTAATTTTTGCAGCGCTCAGCTCTTCTTTTATTTGGTTAATTTTTTCATAACTTCTATTTATGTCGCATTTAGCTGCAAGACAACAAAAACCTGTAAGAGTATGTGCTCGGTTTGTAAAAGTTACATCCTTACAGAAACGTGCTGGTGGCAAGAACCAGCCACGCTGGCTCTGCCAGGCTTTCCCTGGCACGAGTGCCCTCAGGACACCCCTGTGGGAATGGGGAGGCCCCTCAGGATGGTGCCCACGGGGCCGACCTTGTTGGATGAAGCTCCTCTTCTCCCTCGCCTGCTTCTCTGTGAACTGGATTTGCTGGAACAAAGCGTTCAGGTCCATTCCTGGCTTCTCCTGGGGCTCTGTGGGCTCTGTGGGCCGAGCTCTTTGTGAGGGTTCCGTGAGGGTCCCCACAGCGCTGCCCTCAGGCCCCGGCGTCAGCCTCGGCCTCCCTGGGCTTGGGACAGAGGTCTGGGGACACGGCTGAGGGGACACAGGGACAGAGAGGGAGGTGAGGGTTTGCCACATTTTTTACAGAAAGGGTGGCAAGAGAAAACCTCAAGCAGAGGGGAATGTGGGTGACTGGGTGGGGGAGCCCATGTGGAAAACGGAATGGGAGCACGCAGGCAGGAAAGCAGCACAATAGGAGCAGAAGATGTTTGATAAGGAAAAAGACAAATCACACTGAATCATGTGAAACATGGGCACATCTGTCAAGCTGGTTCTGACTCAGGATCTGGGGGGTTTTAGTCAAAAAACTCTGACTTTTTTAATTCTCTAGGACCATGTGCTCCATACTGGTTTGCTGTCATTCAGAAGCTGGTTTTTTCTCTACCTCTTTCAAAGCAGTGATGACCATCCTTTCTAAATGTTGCATCTGCTCAGATTTACTTGTCTTTTGAAGACTAATGTCTAACCTCAGAAATTAAGGAAATAAAAACTGCTGTCACACAGGAGAACAAGGTCAAGTTGACTGTCCGGAACTTACAGTGATCAGACTCAGCTTGGCTGCATTTCACCATGAGCGTAAAATGGGCAGTGCTTCTGTTCCAGTTAGTCCCAGTAAGCAAAGATCACAACACAGCCCATTTCATGCTCTTCTGGAGCATAATTGTGTGAAAATTTACAATGCTCTGAGTTCTGCAAAGCTCTGGTTTGTACGTTAGTGGATGGTACACCTGGAAATGTAAGCACCTGGTTGAAAATATAATTCACATTACAGGGTTTGCTTGTACATCTTGGGAAGGATTGACTACATTCCCTGTGGAGAATAACTATGTGAAGTTTGCCTATTTGCTTTGAGGCAGAAAAAGCCTGGAGGAATGAAGCTTTATAGATTTCCAGCCTTTTTAACACTGAAAAATATTAGGCTTATTGACAGTCCTGTGTTATAGTTTTCCTCAGAGGAGATAGTGTCTTAGCATAGGCTGCAGCAGCAAAGTTCAGAAATTAGAAAATCTTGACCATCGAAAACCAAAACAATATACATAAGAGTACAAATGTATCATTAATGAAAAACCTGTTCTAAGTTAGCAGAATGCAACAGAATTCTGGAAAAATCTCATAGCATTTACTGCTTAGAAGGCACCATGTTACAGCTGGTAGTGTGTTAGAAAATGATGGTTTTTAAAGTAAAGACATTGCTCTAAGAAAGAAAACGTGGGTTCTGTTGAAATTTAAAGCCCTGAAACTAGCACATTATGTTGCAGGAAATGCAATTATTTTTTTTAAAATGGAACAAAGTGCAACTGAGGGGGAAGAGTTCACCAAAGTGAATTTAGAAAATGTTTCAGAAGTGAATCTTCCTACCCAAAGGCCAAAGGAAAAGGAGATGAGTCAAACGGGAACATTTGGTGATTGAGACAGTGATTTGTTACACAGGTCTGATGAGTGAAAAGTCATTTTACAAAATTCAAGAAAATGAACTGCTCTATCAGTGGATCAAGGAGAAAATAAAATGAAAAGCTTTCTTTGAAGTTTTTGAGACTTGACTGCTTTTGTGTTTGAAGCTGAGAAGGCTGCTGTAGGCTGGGATAGAGTTCAGTGTGACTTATTAAAGGAACTACTGTGTTTTGTGGAGGGTGCTTCAGTGCCTCTAATTATGGCAAAGGAGCTGTTCTCCCCAGAAAGAGGAGTCTGACTCCAACTGCACTTCTCACTGTCTGAGAATGACCATTCAGCATGATTAACAGTTCTCTAAGAGTTTCCTTCAGAAAAAAAATTAGTGGAATAAGTATTTGACATTAAGCTTCACAGACTTTGACTCCTGCAGCTATTTGCCATGTGCTTGATTTTTATATGGTAAATTACACACAATAATAACTCAGAATTATGTACATTTAACCACAAACATGAAACATATACCAGTAGTTTCAGAATCAGGATCAAGTCCAGGATCAAAGGTGTGCAGTTGCTGGCTCCCATGGAAAGGGCACAAACCTGAATGTGTCAGGATAAAAGTAAAACATGCATTACCTTCACTCAACTCCAACTTCTGCAAAGCATAAGATCTTTAGTAGATCACTAGCTGCTAGAAAGGTGACTTTAATTTCATTCTGTCGGTCATATCAGTACATCCTAATCTTAATCTATATCTGTATCTTAATCACTGTGCTGTAATCAGGTCATGTCTTCTTAGTGTTCTTCAAAATTACTAATTGCCCTTCGTAATCAGGCTGCTGTGCTAAAAGTAAAGTTTCTTCTACAAGTTTCTTCTCTTGTTTGTGTAGGAAGAAGAAAAGAAAGATTTTGCTTGTAATTTCAAGACGCTATAAAAAATTATTACTCTTATTTCTAAATCATATACACTCAGATTGTTTCATACATTGTTGTTCTAAAAGCCAAAAAATAGATGCAAAAGTAAACAAGTGTCAGAGTAAAAGTTAATGAAGCAATATGGTCTTCACCATAAGAAATGCATGATAAGAACTAGAAATTGTAGCTTTATAGTTACAAATAAATTTTGTCTTTTGGTCTTAAGCACTGTTAGTATTATTTTTTTCATGTACAAACTACACAGCTTACTTTTGAATAGTTTTATTTATAGCAAACCTTACCAACTTACATCTCACTGGTCTTCCTTTGCTCTTGGTGGTCTTTGTATTTGGCAACTACTTTTTCTACCTCACATGAAGGAATAAAGTCAAATTGTTCTGTGGCACAAATTCACAGCTGTCATTTTGCATTCAGTACTGAAGTGCTATTTCCTTTACAGGAAATAGCCTATATATATGTGTGTGTGCGTATGTCAAAAACAAAAATGCATATGAGAGTGCTCTAACCACTTGGAATGTAATGCTGAGCAGCAATTCTATTGGAGAGAAACCACAAACAGTGAGAAACCGAGTAATTATCATAAATCAGCATTAAAAAATCCCAGACTTATTAAAAATTAATTTTATAATGTGACTCCTAAACAGCAAGGCTTTAACTCTATTATTTAAAAATGCGTTGAAATTGTTAAAATACAGCAAGCAGTGTAACTTGGTGACATTTTCAATGTAAATCAAGAACATTTTGTGGGCTGGTTCTCCTGCTCTTGCTGGATATTAACTACAACTACTTCTGGAAACCTACAGCAGGACAACAGAAAAGGGAAACAGTAAAATGCAGTAAAAGCCTATAATTTATGGCCTATCTCAAATTTCCTGGGGAACTCAGGCTAAGAAGAGTGTAGTTTTTATCTCTGGAAGAGTGAGAGCAAACTGCTGATCCACAGGCTGGAAGCTCTCCATTTCTAGTAGAGTGCTCAGCAAGGCAGTCATGAATGGACATTCTGTTTTCTCCTTGTAACAGGAGGGAAATGTACTACAAAATTCATTAAATAAAATATAAAATAATGGGAAATGGAGAAATAAATCCCTGGAAAACTATATGGAAATGAGTATCATGAGAAATGAGAATATTTCTCTTTGCTCCAAATCCCTATTTGTTTTTTCAGGTAAAAAACCTTTGAGTTAGTCAAAAGCTCTGTGTGTTTATTAAAAAATATTAAGCAATAACTTTGTACTCCCCCATTACATGCCTAGCTGCAATGGAGAATTAGTGATACCCTTTTCCACTTTGGTAGGAATGTAAACAACTTCACAACAGATGTTCTTTATAAGGACAAAGCCTGCTATTTGCATTGTGATATCTCTGTTTGAGTCTTATATCCAAGATTTTGTTTAATTCCATCTGGAAAGGCTTCACTGGATCCCTTCAGCTTACTAATGCAAAGATTATTCTTTTATGGGTTTAAATCTAAGTTTTCTATTTTCTTTGGTCAGAACACACCACCTGCTTACTTTGCTGATTGGTAGCTGTGCTCTTATTCAGGTATCCACGTTGTTCCTCTGCTGTGGTTTAGAGTCTTAAATACATTTCAGTTGTTTCTTTTACTGGGTCAAGGAGTCTATCCTAAAACTTGTATACTCTGCTCTTCTGTTATACTCTGCTATTTGGATAAGCAACAAATGAGGCTCTCATTTTGAAACATATATCAGAGCTTTTATTTATCTTGGCATAAGGGTAGTAATTTGCCTAATGAAGAAAAAATTTTCAGATCTGGAGTCTATATCACAGTACAGAACACAGCCTTGAATTTGCATTTTCATAGTAAATTTTCTTAATTCTTTATATGGGAGATTGTAGTTTGCTTTATATCAGTACTGGTTACCCCTAAGTTGGCACCCAATGGAAGCTATAAAAGAAACAGTGAATAAATACTTCTTACATTGCAATTGTTTGTATCTTCCATTTATAAAAGAGATTTTTTTTTCATTTGATATTAGCAGAAATGTAAATAAATTATCCATTATGCTGTAACATCCTATAAGAAGACACGTGGTACCATTAAATCCTCTGAAAAAAGGGCTGTTAAAGAAACACTTCGAGGACTGGGACCTTCATGTAAGAAAGTAATCTTGGATTGAAATGCATTAAACAGTCTGTTGAACAGACTTCTTTTTAATTGCTCAATTATGGTATTTTTCCTACAAGCATATAATGCCAGTATGCCAGCTTAGCTCTTTTTGTCATATAAATTTTACCTTAATCATAGAAAAATATTAAGAAACACCAAAGGAGAAAGTGATAGTTTTACAGTTAGTTAATCAAAGAAAAATTTTTTGCCATTTCAGTCAGTTCTCAGAAGTTCACATATAATCCTGCTAAATTATCAGGTGAGCAGCTGTTATTACTTCTAATATATTTCAGATTTTAAAAATAAATTTGTTCTTAAAGCCCTATTTCTACTTGATGCTGCACTTGTAGGAAAAAGAGTATGTGCAGATGATAAAATGAAATGAAATGGCTTTATTGAAATGAAATGGTTTTATTGTCTTTATTCATAACAGGAGTGTTATTCAGTACAAAGTTAGATAACTTTTATCCTTCCACTGTATGCATTAAAGCCAAGTCAATTTCTTGCACAATGAGAATAACTCTCATGTGAAACCAAGAGTTGTCTGTTACACTTTTAGGCTTCTCTGCTAACAGTTTTTTCATAAGATGAATTTTGTGGTTCCATCTGTAT
>VYZP01024474.1:0-26557 GCA_013400635.1 Hypocryptadius cinnamomeus
TGGGAATAGAATATATCTTAATATTGTAACCCAGGACGCTGGGAAAAGCTAATCCATGTCGTGCTGGTGCTGTGACAGGAGTGATGTTTGAAACGCTGCTGTTCAAAGGGAGATGCAGAGAGGCTGGTTTGGATTCCTCTTCCCCAGCCCCATCAGTTCGTGTCCATCTCCCAAGCTGGGTGATCCCTCTGTCCTTGCAAAGCAACAGATGAGCCCACAGTGCTGGGGAGGAATTGGCAGTCCCTGGGTGGACTTTTCATCCCATAAACCTCATCTGGGCTGTTCTGCAAGGGCTTTGTGACCCACCCTAGGAGAGGCTGAGGGAGCTGGAAAGGGGCTCAGCCCGGAGCAAAGGGGGCTCAGGGGGGACCCTGTGGCTCTGCACAGCTCCTGACAGGAGGGGACAGCCGGGGGGGTCGGGCTCTGCTCCAGGAACAGGGACAGGAGGAGAGGGAACGGCCTCAGGCTGGGCCAGGGCAGGCTCAGGGTGGGCACCAGCAGGAATTTCCCCATGGAAAGGGGGGTCAGGCCTTGGAAGGGGCTGCCCAGGGAGGTTTGGAGTCCCCATCCCTGTGCCCAAGGAATTCCTGGATGTGGCACTGAGTGCTCTGGGCTGGGGACAAGGTGGGCATCGGACACAGTTTGGACTCAGTGGTCCTGGAAATCCCTCCCAGCTTTAATGTTTCTGTGGTTCTGTGACCAGAAGGGTTTATTTCAGTGCAGGCCCAGATTTAAGGGATGGTTTTCTCCTGGTAAAGGCCCTGTGGGAACAGAAGGGCTCAGCCAGGTGAAGTGAGGATGACACAGGGGATTGGCACCACCCTGCTGGGGCTCCACATGTCCAGGTCAGGCTCTCTCCATGTGGGACCATGGAGCTCCAGGAGCTCTGCAGGGACCCTCCAGCCCTCAGCTCACCCTCCCCAGGCAGCTCCATCACCCACAGCAGCAGTGAGAAAGTTTCTTTCAGACGCTGGAAGAACAGAAGGGGCTCGGGCAGGGACATCTCCAGCAAAACATCCCCACTGATAAAGGGTTTGCCTGGGTTGGGTGAGGAGATAAATCCCTTTAATTCAGAGTCATTTAGGGCTCAGCCATTTTAATGCTGTTTTCCATAGAAATGGATGAATTCTAATTCTTTGCTCGTGTGTTATCCCAAACTCCACATGTACTTTGCTCCTGTTTATCTGCTGGCTTCTGTTGTTCCAGGGAATGGCTGCTCTGAACTGGCTTTTCTGGGGAAAACCCCTCATGGTTATCCCTGGCCATTCAGGAGAACACAGGGAGCTGCTGTGAACAGCCCAGGACAGGTGTCCCAGGTGACTTCTCCTTTAGGAACTGCCTTTGGATGAGACAGGCTGATATCCCAAGAAAAAGTTGGTTTTTCTTCCCAGTGTCTGAAATGGCTTCTGTGATAAGAAGAAAATTAATTAGGAGGGAGATTACTGAAAGGACTCTTGTGCCAGTACCACAGCAGTGTCCAGTGGGGACATCTGGTTGGTTCAATTCCCAGAAAACTCTTGTGTTTTGCTTCTGGAGCTGTGAAAGGCTGGAAATGCAGCCATTGTTGCCTTAAATATTAATTCATTTCTGACCTCAGCAACACTGGTGGAGCTTTGTCTTCTCTGAGCTCAGTTTTTAAGAGGCTGAACACAAAGGTTCAGCACCAAGATTGAGATCAACATTTCTTTCCAAGCCTGGGGAGGCAGGAGCCAGGGATTAACTCTGGATAACAAGCTCTGGAATTAGATTGGGACTCATTTAAGAGAAATGATCAACAGAACAACCCACTCCTGAAACATCTGATGTTTTCTGGGAGGGGAAATGAGCTGACCTGTCTTGTGAAGGATCTGAAAATGAGATGATTTGTGTGGTTGTGAAGGATCTGTCAGTGGCCCATGGGGATACACAGAACATTTTTCTTTGTGGATATATTTGGTTTTGCCAGTAGAATGGGAGTAAATTCCAGCCAAGTCTCCCATTTTGTCTGAGACTTTTTTCTGCCTTGTGCATTTTCACCTGGACTTTCACAAATTTGATATCAAAAACCGCTAAATGACAGCCCTGGAGGTCTGGGCTCACCTTGCAAAAGTTGAGGACATAAATTCCAGGCCAGTGAATGCTGGGGGCAGTGGAGCTGAAGGCCAGAAGATGTCCCAGGAATTATTCAGATGATTATTTAGGTATTTCCTCCATGGATGATGGAGTAATTCCTAGGCTGGAGGACATCAGTCTCCTCTTTGGCCAAGGTGTGCTAGGTCAGAATGACAAAATGCACCCTTGTGTCCTGTGCAAGGAGGGAGGAAATGTTGGGATCTTGCCAGAATATTTCTGTGATCTGGGTGTTATAAACCCGAGGATTTCCCTCTGTGCTGGAGCCCATTCCTGTCTCTGAGCCAGACCTGCAGGGGTTTAGGAGGATGTGAATTGTCCATGGAGGACAGAGGGCTGAGGGCAAGCTGGTTGGTGATTTTCCTGTAAAATGGGAATGCACAGTGCTGGTCTCCACACATTTTTCCTGGAGTTGTGATGGATGTTGTGAATCCAAGTGTCTCAATACCCTCAGGGCTGTCACCTTGTGCTTTCCTTTGACCTGACTAGAACTTCAAAGTACCAGAAAGCTCAGAGCTGTGAATTTGGGTCAAACTGAAGGTTCAGCTGATCCATTGGGAATATGGGAAAAGGTTGGAGCAGAGGTGCCCTGAGCTGAGAGCACACCTGGCTCTGGGGCAGTTCCATCTCTGGATAAATCCCTGTGACTGCTGAAATCAGCCCCAAACCTCCCGGTGCCATGTCCTGTGTCAGGATTTGCTGTAACCAAGGTTGGAGTTCTCCAACATTTCCAGGTTTTCACCCTTTTCCAGCCACGAACAGGGATTAGGAGCTGGACTTAAAGGCTCTGCTTGGTTTTCTCCAGCTTTAGTTGATTGTGCAGAAAAAGGCCCAAATCTTCAAGGCTCTGCTCAACCTCTGGAAAACAGTTTTATTGTGACCTGATCATTTCCTTCTCTCACAATGGCATTGTTCCAGCAGCACATGGACAGGAGCTGTGGCAAAACAAGAGACCTGGGTGTGAGTTTTGTGCAGGTCCCCATGAGCTCCCAGGAGCTCTCCAGAATAGGAGAGGCCTGGACCTGATGGATCCAGGAAGGCAAGAGAGACAGAAATGTCCTGTGTAGTTCCATAATTTGATGTTTCCAAGGCAAGAGCAGAGGGCAAACAGAAACATCCAGCAGTTCTTGACAGCTCTGGATCTTCCAGAGGTCTTTTGCAGCCCTGGACGTAATTCCCTGAATTCTCAGGAATGCAGAGCAGGCCCTGGGGTCCCCGTGCTGACACTGAGGGTTGTTTGAAAACCCCTGCTGGATTCCAAATGTTTGCTGCAATAAAGAAAATCAGGACTGGCTGTGCCTCCCTGGCTGACTCCAGCCCATGGCTGGGCAGGCACACGGATGTGGTGTCCTTGGATTGGGATGCACAGTAAATACCAGCCCATATTAGCACAAGCACCAATGCCTATTAAGCCAGAGGCTAAATTTGGGATTTTTATGTTGCAATAAATCTTGCTTCTCTACAGAGCCTGGGCAAACCTTAAATCAAAGCCTTTCTGCTCTCCCCTCTCGTCAGTTATTGATTGGGACATTATCCATCCAGTAACCATGAGGAGAACACGCCATAACCGTGATGGATCTGCCCGGTTCCTGGCACTAATCCTGGAATAACTGTGTGCTTTGCTGCCCACCCTTGGCTGTGCTTTATTCCAGAGGCCTGCTCCTCTGGCCCATCCTGATTGAAGGATGGGAGCAGAGTGATGGATGAGGATTTTCCAGATGACTTTCTGCCCAGGTAGCTGGCACCCCCCCACAGTGGGTAAATCTCACCCCTCTCCCAAAATAATGCTGCTCTAGGCACAAACATTACTGGGAAAAGAGAAGGAAGGAATGAAGGGAGGTGGAGAGGAGGAGTGAGGAGCAGATAAAGAGGTGTAAATAAGAACAGCTACCAGGTCAGAATTCCAAAGACAGAACCCTCAAACAAGAGACAGGAGCCCTGGAGGGCCAGAGAGGTCTCTGTGCAAACGTGGGGTGCAGCAAAGGGGTAAAACTGTTCCCAAAATGCCCTGGCAATCCAAGTGCTTTGGGATCAGCATCACCCATGGATTTATAAATCTCTTTTCCTGCTGTCCCTCACAGGTAAATGTCCAGGATCTCACTTCATTTTTGTTCCAAATCCTTCCTCCTCCCTTCATGCTGCTGGCAGCACCCAAAATCCCCCCTCCAGTGTTTTTTTGAGGGCAGGGAGGCTGGGAAAGAAAATAATTTCTCTACCCTGGCTATTTTTGCCATGTTAAACACCAGAAAGAAATGCTATTATGAATATACCCTAATTCAGACTCATCCCTGAGCAGATTTCACTTTGGTGGGATAAATTTATCCCCGTCAGATTTCAGAGCCAGCCGCGACTGGGACCTAATGAATCCAACCAGCTCAGGATAACAATAATTTCTACAAATCTGCTTATCTGGGCTAAATGTTTATCCCTTTAGCTGCAAACCTCTTGATCCCAAATCATTGTTATAAAACATAAGCAGAGAGTGTCTGCACGAGCCTGTAATTGAAAGGCACTTATTTGCTCAGCTGCTCAGCACAAGCGCAGGGATTGGAGTGCTGTTACCTCCAGATCCCTCGCTTGATTCATTCCTGCAGAATAGCACAGGGGAGGCTCTAAAATCGCTCCTTGTGATGAAAGCAGCTGCAGGTAGTGGCTGAAAGGCGTGTAGGGAGGTGGCACAGGAGCACCGGTGTGATCAGACGCTGCTGCGGGGCGAACACCGGCTCTGAGTGCAGAATAAACCCCGGAGGCGGCGAGAGAGGGGCAGCAAACAGAGCTGGGCAAACGGCACAGAGAGGAAAACTACTTGGGCTGGCTCGCTGTCTGAGCTGAGAGCAATGAAGAAAAATGCTGATTATGGGCTGTAATTAATCTGCTGGGGCTGCCTCAAAGCACTTCTGGCTTCAACTGCAGCGTGTGGAGTGAGAGGATGGATGGGGCTGAAGGATTTGGGAGCACATTCCCCTCCTGGGATCGGCCTGCACAGTCCCACACAGCTGCTCCCAAGGAATGAAGGAAAGGGGGACTCTGACGGGGACCTGCTCACTGCACTGTGGGAAAACCTCTGTGGCAATGCCAGGATCATAAAATAAAACAATCACAGAAGGGTTTGGGTTGGAAGGGACCTTAAATCCCATCCCATCCCTGCCATGGCAGGGACACCTCCCACTGTCCCAGGTGCTCCCAGCCCCAATGCCCAGCCTGGCCTTGGGCACTGCCAGGGATCCAGGGGCAGCCACAGCTGCTCTGGCAATTCCAGCCCAGCCCCTCCCCACCCTGCCAGGGAACAATTCCTAATTCCCAAGATCCCATCCATGCCTGCCCTCTGGCAGTGGAAGCCATTCCCTGTGTCCTGTCCCTCCAGGCCTTGTCCCCAGTCCCCCTCCATTTTTCCTGTGACTCCTACAGGTCCTGCAAGCCCAAAATTAGGTGACCCCAAAGCCTTTACTTCTCCAGGCTGAACAATCCCAGTTCTCTCAGGCTTGCCTTGTGGGACAGTCTCCTGCAGACCCTCAGTGTGACACTTGCTCTGTAATCCCAAACAAAGTGATTGCAGCTCTCCCTGAGCCCCAGAGAAGGAGGGGGTGTGGAGGAACCAGCTCAGTGCAGGGCCAGCCCCAGCAGGATGGGGACTGCAGGGTCACCCTTCACGATGGGAATGGAGCAGCTCAGGAGGAGATTTTTCCCTGGGAAGGGGGGTCTGTGAGTGCCTGGAATGGCCCCAGGCTGGCCCTGCTGCCCTGAGTGCCAGCCTGGCCATTCCCAGCCTGCTGGACACTGGGAGCAGGAGGGCCAGGAGTGGCAGATGGCCCAGTATTTACCATTATTTCAGGTACACTGGACCTTGGTTATTTCCAGCTCCAGAACCCAGCAGTGAAACCTTGGCTCTCGCTCGTGTGTCACTTGGCAATTTGTCTCCATCCCATATTGCTTCAGTAGCATTCAGATAAACAAATTAAGGGAGGAGAAAGCAACAAATGCAGCTTAAGACTAATTCCCCTCCACCCCCTCAATCACTGAGGGCCTTGAAGAGTGTTCAGAGCCAAATTACACTTCAGTGCACAGGATTTAATTTGCATCTGCCAACTTCAGAAGGGGATTTAGTCAGACAGGGCATTTGCATGCCATAAAAGGAGCTGATCTCTAATTAAACTAATATCATGTTTGAGTTTCTGCAGCGATAACGGGGAAGACAAAACACGCAGGTCTTGGCAGGAGGAAGGAGCAGGCTGGGAGAACAGGAGGGGAACAGCTCCTCTAAAACCTGCCAAACACAGAGGGGCATTTCAGGGTGGTGGGAGGGTCCTGTGCTAGAGAGAGAAATAATTCCCTGGTACTTCCAGAGCCTCTGCAGCATTTCTGCAGCGTTTACACCCCGGAAATGCACCCAGGTGTTGGGAAGCTCCCTCAGCAGAGCCTGACAGCACCAATTCCTGGCAGGAGCAGGATGATTTCCAGGAAAAAAAAAATTAAATCCCTTCTCTTCTACATGATCTGGCATTTCTGGGAACATGGAGTCAAATCAGCTTTCTAATTTTACTCTCCAGCCTTGATTAAGACAGAGCTTGGGGTATGTCCAGGATTTTCAGCAGTCACTGAGTGAGAGGGAGGTGAGGGCTTGCCATGAAGTCCAATAATTCCTGGTGTTTCTCCACATCCCAGCATTCCCAGGCCCAGCCCTGGAAGGATGCTGAGGAGTCTGACAGCCAGAATCCATTGAACAAGTACACAAAACATCAAACAACTAAACAGAGATCTGTTTTAGAATTGTCTTTGGCTCTGCTGGATCGATTTTGGTTTTTAACAATTCCTGCTAAGAGGAAACTCTTCCAGGGCAGCTCAGCCACAGGAGACAGACAGATTACTTACCTGCCATCAAAGACTCAGGGAAATCAGTAAACTCTGGCAATTATTGCCACAGATTAATGGATTTTAGGGCCAGGGAGAAACACAATTCCAACACTGAGTCTGATTTCCTGCTCTCCAATGTCCCCAAGCGATTCCTTTCCTGAGCCCGGGTTTGAAGCAGGAGGAGCCTTTGAGGGGGACATCCCCCTTGATTCAGAGACACCCAGGACAGAGCAGAGCCTCATCCCTGTGAGCCCAGCAGGGAGACATCCCTGCCTGCCTCAAAGCTGGCCATTTATGTCCTGCTTTAGTTCTTCCAAAGTTTATCTCCGAGCTGCTGGAGGCGTGTTGGACCTGCAGCTCCTGGAGTCACACACGGATCTGGCAGGGATCCTGCTCCTCCCTGGGAACCTGGGGCTGCCCCATCCCTGGGAGTGTCCAAGGCCAGGTTGGAGCTCTGTTATGCATTCCATACCCCAAACCTCCAGTTTCTCATAGGAAGCCCAGCTCCAGGTTAATTTTTAGATCATTTTTTATTTATTTCCCACTCAGGTGGTCCTGGCTTGCAACACTTACCCAAGCAAACATCCCCTGGCACCTCCCTCCCAGGAAACAGACACACGTGGATCAAACCATATTTATTTTCTCCCTAGTGACTCAGGGCTGTGCATATGCCATCATGTGTGGCATTTCCCACTCCTCAAAGAAAGCAAACTCCCACATGACATTAAAGCTTGGCTGTGGGGGAGTTTAGTGTTTTAAAGATGGAAGCACCCAAGCAAAATATCCTTTGGACAGAACTAAAGAAGGGAACTTTTCAAGGTGAGGGGATTTGTGTGCTCAGGTTCTGATCTCTGGTCCAGCAATCTCCAGCTGGGCTAATCCCCTGCAAAGATAAAATGTCCTGCTGGCCCTGCAGAGGAAAACAAGTTCTCCCCTGGCAGAATACAGCCCTTAACAACCCCCTTAGTAATCAAAGCCTCCCAAACACTTGGGGTTTGTGTTTCCTGAGCTGTCAAAGCAGCAGTGGGGTGGTGTGACCTTGCAGGGCAGAGGCCATTCCTTCCCAGGTGACCTCACCTTCCCTGGGACCTCGGGAGGTTCCTGGATCCCGTTCCCTCATCCCTGAGGGAAAGGAGGGTGCTCTCCCTGATGTGTTAAGTTTTAGCTTTCATATTTTCCAGATTCTGTCCTGCATTAGTGTGTAACTCTGAACTTCATATAAAGTGTCAGCAAGTTCTCCTCACAGTTCAGTCAGACAGAACAATCCTTTTCCAGCCCCAGAACCAAGGACACCGCTGCAGCTTCAGGCCCAGGAAGTGCAAACAACACTGAACTGAGGAGAGCAAACTGGGAGGATGGGACTGTAATTGGACAATTAACCCCAATATGGAAATGGACCAAAACTTATAGAAGCGTGAAAACTCGTGACCCACCGTCCATCTTGGGTGTACCCTCAGCTTGGCTCTTGTACTGCCCAAGGTGTGTCCTTTGAAGGAAGCCTTTTAATAAATACCTACTTTATTCCTTTAACTGTCCAGCCTCTGTTCTAGGCAGCCTCTCAAGGCATCATCCCCAAGCCTGCTCTAAGGAAAAAAGAAAAGGAGTTTGAGCAGAGCATTTTCAGTCTCTCAAAGACAAACAGACCCTAAAGACAAAGCTCCTCCTGGCTCCCTCACCTTGGACTGGCAGCTCAAACCCCCCAGACCAAACCACAAATGTCACACAGAGCAGAGCCCCAAGGACAAAAACCTTCCCTTGTTTTTTAGCTCCCCAAATATCCCATGGGACTGGAAAAGGGGAGGGGAAATCCCATCGTTATGGTGCCACAGCCAGGCTCCCCAGGTGGGTTTTCCTTGCTAAATAAATCAATCAATCAATCAAAGGGAATTCTGATGCTGGCTCAGCGAGCCTTCAAAATTACCCAAATACACAAAGTTCCTAAAGAGCAAGTGGGATAAAAAGGCAACTCCTCCACATGTTCTGCATCCTCAGGCTCCTGTTGCACAGGCTGGGGCTGCTGTCGGGGATCACAAACCAGCTGGAGCTCACAGAAGGAGCAGGGCATGTGGAGGGGAGGAAAATACCTGCACAAGTCCAATTAACACTGATTAGCTGGGCCTGGGCTCCAGGAACAGGAAAAGGAAGAGCACTGGAGGAATGAAGGGCAGGGCTGGAGGGCTTCGTGTTCTCTGTTAGAGTCAGGAAACTGCAAATGCCACGGGTAGCAGAGGGGATCACATCAGGGAATGCTTCAGGTTGGAAAAGACCTTTGATGTTGGATTATGGGGTTTTTTTTACTTAGAGATGGAGTAACTGAGAGGTGTTTTAAAACTTTTATTTTATTTTTAGTCTTATGTGAAGGGTGAGATAATATAAATGTTATAATTCACGTTATTACAATTAGAAGGTAACTATTTTTAATTACAATACATTGTGAGGCATTGAGAATTTTTTACAAATCTATTTTTGACATTTTGAGGTCATTGAGTCCAACTGTGGACCAGCAGCACCACCATGGTCACCCCTAAGGCAGGTCCCGAGTGCCACAGCCACACTCTCAGCAGTGGTGACTCCAGCACCACCACTGTTCCAATGCCTGGCCACCCTTTCCATGAAGGAATATTCCTGTTATCTCATCTAAACCTCCCCTGCTGTGTCTTGAGGCCGTTCCCTCTTGTCCTGCCATTCTGGGATGCTGCATCCAGCCCAGATCTCCCTCCAACCCTTCCAGAGGCTCAGTGGTTCACGGGAGGGGGCACTGAGGTGCTGGATGATGGACCTGAGCTCCCTGGGCCAGCCCAGAGCATGAGGGAGCAGCAGAGCTCGAGTTCCTCACACCACAAACAAAGAGCTCTAAATCAGAGCTGGGCACTCTCAGCTCCTTCAGCGTGGGGGAGAAGAGCCTGGAGCCTCTGGGGTGTGACACCTCGCCTGTCCCTTGCCAGCTGCCAGGTGAGTCCCAGCCCAGGTGGGACACCAGGCACCTGCTGGCTCCTGCAGCTGCCTCAGACCCTGCCAGACCTTGGACAACGCTCCAGGGGCTGATTCCACACCAGGAACGGAGATGGGAGCTGTGCCCTGATCCAGAGCGGGGCTGGGGATGCGAGCAGGGAGCAGGAGGTGTTGGCAGCACATCCTGGGACTGGAGAGGTGCTGGACAGGAGGAGTGGGGACAGCAGGGACCGATCCCCACAGCGGGACTGGCAGCATATGGATTTCTGCAGGGAAAGGGGAGGAGGCAGGAGCTGTGACAGGAGGGGCATTCCTGACAGGAGGGGCATTCCAACATTCTCCAATCCAACAGGAGAGGGATTCCCAACAGGAGAGGGATTCCCAACAGGAGATGGATTCCCAACAGGAGGGGCATTCCTGACAGGAGGTGAATTCCTGACAGGAGAGGGATTCCCAACAGGGAGTGGATTCCCAGCAGGACATGGATTCCCAGAGAGGAGATGTATTCTTGACAGGAGGTGGTTTTCCTGACAGGCTCATTTGATGCCCTTGCCTTGCTGGGATCTGCCCAGCTGAGCTTGAAAGGTTTAGGAAATTGACATTTCTGGTGGTCTAGAGAGGAGCAGAAAAGGTCATATTCAATTCCTAAAATTTATGGCCAGGTGGCCTCACACCAGCCTTGAATGCCAAGGAACAAAGCCCAGATGTTTCATTTTCTGCAGGATCAGCTCAGCAGCACCACGCCAACCCCGGCTTTACTCCACCAAAATCCATGACTTCCAGTAGATTTATTTAAAAAACAAAGGAAGAATCAGGAGGAACTCATCCAGTGTGCTACTTTCCAGCCCTCTGGGCTCATCCTCTCTGATGGAGACCTCACCAGCCCTTTATTGATTAACAACCAGCAGGATCAGGTCTCCTTTTCATGTGGAAAATATCAAAATTAGGGCTTTCACTGCTGCTCGTGTTATCTCCAATTAACTGTGCTGATATGATTTGTTCTCCCACAGTCTTTGTTGCATAACTAATCACAGCCAATAAATATAAACACAAAAATAATTAGCTGGAATCAGCTTGCCGCCCATGCCAGGCACAGCCCAGCGGCAGCAGGGAGGACACACACTCTTCCTGACATGATTCCAGTTAATTTTTCCTTCCATTTTGGATTTTATTTCCTGCTTTGGGTGGAGGCAGGGGCTGAAGGTGTCTCTGAAGGGTTGCAGCCATGGTAACACACTCAGACACGGGATATTGGCTCTCCAGGTGATTCAGGGATTAATTCCGTGTCGGTTCTGTTTATCGCCTCGTTCCAGGAGATCCCAACATTCTGACATTCCCAGAGCAGATGTCTGGGAATTAATGAAATAGAGAGAGGAGTCTCCAGCAAGGGCTTTGACCTGCATGGGGGAAGGATGAGCAGAGATCCTGGTGCTGCTCCTTGTCCTTCAGAGCACTGAAGGTGCCACCCCAAGGACTCAGGTGGTGCCACCAGCCTGGGAGTGGCACTGGTGGGGACAGGATATTGCTCCTGTGAGCTGCTCCCAAACTAAGCTGGGATGGGCTGGCTCAGGAGGACTGGGGAGGAAAAGGATGGCAGGACTGAAGGATTGTGCAAATCCACCAATTTCCATGGCATTTTCTGTAGGAAGTGGAATTGTTGCATCTCAGTGCTGTCCTAAATCTGTTGTATCAAGACAGTAAATCTGCAATTTTTTTCCCGTGTTCTCATTGTGCTTCATTTCTCTGGATCAATTTTATTATCCCATAATTCACATTGTCTCACCCTTCACATTTCATATTACAATGTTTAGGATCATCTAAAGAACATTTTTACTCCATTAGAATGAGAAGGTTTGAAATTATTGAGCTTAGGTGATAGGGCTGTGTTGAAACAAACTCTCTCAATGTCCAATATGGAAAATGCTCCCAGTTTCTGACTCACTGTTCTATTATTAGTAGTATTAGTATTAGTATTAGTATTACCCTTCACAACTCCCTGACAGGAGGGTGCAGCCAAGTGGGGGTCAGGCTCTGCCCCCAGGGCAAAACAGGACAAGAGAAAGAGGCCTCAAGTTGTTCCAGGGGAGGTTTAGGTTGGATATTAGGGAAAAATTCTTCCTGGAAAGGGTGGTCAGGCAGTGCTGGAGTCTCCATCTCTGGAGGGATTCAAAAGCCGTGTGGATGTGGCACTTGGGGACATGGCTCAGTGACTGATTCCAGAGGGCTTCTCCAACCTTTCCAATGATTCTCTCATTCCCAAGAGAAATTCACAAGGATTTTCTCTTCCCTGAACCAGCAGTTCCAATGGGAAGTGGCACCATTTCCCCACAAATGGAGACTCCCTTTCCAAAGCAGTTTGTCTGGGATTTTGTAGGGCAGCATGAGGAAAGTTTGGGAATGGATCCGTGGGATCTCCCACATTCCCTGTCCTGGATAGTGCTGTTTCCAAGGTGAAGTACTTGGCAGGATTTGTCAACTTTCTTTTCATTTTCCTTTTTTTTGCTGGAGAACCTTCATTTTCCATAATTTTCCCATCTGGCAGTGAGAACCTGGATAATGCAGGCACGGAGTGCTCAGGGGGACTGGTGACCCCAAGGCTTTCAGAGGATCCACTCAGGATCCTTCCAACCCCAAATCCTTTGGGCAGCATCCAAAACAGACAAGGGATCCTGCTCCCTCCCAGACCCTGCCTCTTCATCTGAAATATCCCACATGTCCCCAAAATCCTGCTCTCCAGACCCTCAGATTATGGGCAGGTTTAAAAATGTGAAGTCATCAGAGCTTTTGAGATGTTTCTCTCAAAATTGCCTGCATGCAAATACATGCAAATAAATGTAAATAGGGAGACACTGCCTCAGCCGGGTTATTAAAGGAGCTGCTGCTCCTAAGAGGATTTTCCTAAGAAGGTTCAAGATCCCCCACCACCCATTAGAGCCCAGCTCCTGCAAATTACACTAAATTCAGGACTGTTATCCCTGACAGAGCCTGCAAAGGGATGGAGCAGGGGCTGAAGCTGCTTCATGTCCCTCTCCTGTCTCTTCTCCTTTCCTGCAGCAGCTGGAAGGGCTCTGCTGGTGCAGAGGAGGGCACAGCCCCAGGGGCTGGCAGTGATCTGGAGGTGCCCTGCTCCAGCTGAGGGTGGGGACAGGAGCAGCCCTGGCTGGTCCCTGCAGGGGCTCTCCAGGAGCTGCTGGGAGTGGGGGCTCTGCCTGGGGCTCCTGCACGGCTGGGGGAAACCAGCCAGGACCTGCTGCTCTGGGGCAGCTTTATCCTCCAAAGCCATCCCAGCAGTTAAAACTCCCACCAGTTAAACCAATCCACCAGTTAAACATTCTAACCAGTTAAACATTCTAACCAGCTAAACCATCTACCAGTTAAACCATCTAACCAGTTAAACCATCCCAGCAGTTCCCTCAATCCTGCACAAGGTCAAGTCATTGAAGAGTTTTCTCCCTCCCCTCAAAATATTGTTTATTTCTTGTTCCTAGAGAAAATCAAGCACTGAAAAGTGATCAGTCAGGCCTTGGGAACGCTCCTGTATGGGAATGCCCCTATCTGGGAGCACTGGTGCCGTCTCCCCCCCAGACTGGGACTCTCCAGCAGAGCCCCCACACACACGTTGCTGTGCAAGGATTTTGTGTCGAGGATGTGGCACAGCTGATCCTGGAAGTGGCTCACAAAGGTTTGTCCTTGAGTTTTCTGCTCCACCACTCAGGAGCCTCCTGCCTTTCAAAGCTCGGCAGGATTCAGTGACGCACCAGGAGCTTAACACGATTACCCCAACTTCCACTCCCCTTCCTTAGACCTCACTCCCAGGGGCTATTTGTAATTTGCAGTTGGAGTTTATTCACTGTCTTGGAACAAAGAAATTTCATTTTTTTTCTTTTAGTCTTCTCTTAAATCCTGACAGGTTTAAAAAAAAAAAGAATTAAAAACTCTTAATGCTTTCATGAGAAGCTAAAATTTCTCACGGAAAAGGAAATACTTTTGGCAAGCTGAGCAGAACAATTATATTGGAGCTGAAGGAAAAATAAATCTTTGACCTGTTTTTGTAATAGTTGCTAATTCATTGTTATTTTTATCATCACTGTCCGTGACAGGGCCCCATTGCAGTGGGCTCTGCCCCAACACAGAACATCACCAGCAGTAAAATCAGGTGACAGTGTCCTGCAGGATTGCTCCAGCAGTGCCTGACCTGGGCCTGGAGTCATGCTGGATCCTTCAGTGGAAGTCGTCTGCTCCAACGGGGAAAAATATCTTTAATTGCCACGTGGGATGAGGCTGCTTGGCCTTTGATGGCTCCTCTGAAGGATGATTTCAGTAGCCACGTCTGCAGCAGCAGAACCCCGATGTGAACACAACTGCTCCCTCTCAGTGCACTGAGCATTAATTAAGGGAGCCAAGCAATGCCCACTTTTTGTCAGAGAGCAGGAAACGTAACGAGGCTCCCAGGTAATGAGTGCCTCTCACATGTACAGCAGCTCCCTGAAATAATGAGCTTTGGAAACAATCTGGAGGTGCTGCCTGGATATTGATGTTAGGAATTCACTGACCCTGTTGCAGGCAGGTCGTGCTTTTCACAGAGCATCTCCCCTTCAGTCTGGGCTACCTCTCATCAGGCCAGGGATTGCAGCAGTGCAGAGCAGCCCCAGGAGCACAGAAATTCTGCCTGGCTCTGCTGCCAGAGCCTTCTTCTGAGCCTTGATCCTCAGTGGGGTCTTGTAGGATAAATCCCAGCCTGGTTCTTACCCCCATGGGGTTTGGAGATGCCTTGTTGTGTGCAGGGTGGGATTCTGGCTCTGCACTGTTCTGGATCACTTGGAAATGATTGAGGTAAAAGTGGTTCCAATTCCCAAGGGTTCTCCCCTGTCCCACTGGGCCAGCTCCATGTGGCAGAGGGACTTCAGCTCCAAGGGCACCTCTGGGCTCTCCATGTCCTCAGCCCTGGAGGCCACATTACACTGAAGGTTCTTCCTCCCCATTTTCCAGGGGAAAGGCTGGAAAAGTCCTGTTTGCCCATTTCCCACCATGTACCAAAGCATTGGCCCAGCAGGTCAGGGTCCTCGTTCAGCCCTGCAGGGGCCATTCCCTGAGGTGTTGGACAGGATGGTTCTGAGGGTCCTTCCACCCCAGGATATCCTGTGACCTGGGATTTGGGAGAGCAATCCTGGCAGCAGCTCTGGCCCCTCATGTCCAGGATTAGGACATGGAGGGGCTGGAGCTGCACCAGGGCAGGGAATGGAGCTGGGAAGGGGCTGGAGAATTCCTGAGGGAGCTGGGAAGGGGCTCAGCCTGGAGAAAAGGAGGCTCAGGGGGGACCTTGTGGCTCTGCACAACTCCTGACAGGAGGGGACAGCCAGGGGGGTCGGGCTCTGCTCCAGGGAACAGGGACAGGAGCAGAGGGAACGGCCTCAGGCTGGGCCAGGGCAGGCTCAGGCTAAAATTGGAAAAATTTCTTCCTGGAAAGGGCTGTCCAGGCAGGGCAGTGCTGAAGTCCCCATCCCTGGGGGGATTTAAAAGCCCCATGGATGTGGCACTTGGGGACATGGATTAGGGGTGGCTTTGGCAGTGCTAGGTTAAAGGTTGGATTCTTTGATCTTGGAGGGTATTTCCAACATTACTGACTCTGTCATTCCATGAAAAATGCCCCTCCCAGCAGCAGGGTTGTACCCAGGCATTCCTGTAGGGATTGCAGAGGCAGGAGCAGATGGAGTCTCCTGGAAACAAAGCCCTATTTGGACCATAAAGAGGACACCCTGGGACAGAGCAGGAGCTCAGCTCCTGCATGGAGGCGGCTGGAACCAACCCAGGGCNCACACTGTCCTGACACCAGGGTCAGAGTTACTGGGGGGAAATATCCGGAGTTTTAACTGTTGGCAGAGAGATGAACAAAATCACAGCTGAAAACACAACATTTTATGGTGATTTCCCCCAGTTTTCAGTTGGTTCATGGAATTTTTTCCGATTTTGGCCTTTCCCAACCTTGTCATTCTGTGAAAAGCTGCTTAAAACCTAATCCAGATGTTAGCCCAGAACAGTATCAGGGGATGTATATGTCCACAGATGATATAGATAGATATAGATCTATAGATAGACAGATATAGATATAGATATATAGATATATTAGGTATAGATAGATATAGACATAGATACAGATACATAGATGGATAGATATAGATATAGATATAGATGATGTAGATATAGATAGATATAGATCTAGATATACCACTTGCAACAAAAGATTGCTCAACCCCCAAGCGCATCCTGTGAATATCCGTGATGGAAATCCCACTTTCCCAGCCCCCCGTTCCAGAGTCTGTGAACAAATTGTTGTGTCATGAATTCCAATCCACTGCTGTCTGCTTTGCACAAGATGGACAAAGAGATGAGATTGTTCCTCCTTGCACAGAAGCCTCTTCAGCTGAAACAACTCCAGTCCAGCTAATTCCGAGTTTTTCCAGGCCTGGGTACATCCGTCCCAGTCTGTATTCTCTAGGAAGAAAGCAGATTATGTTTCCCAGCACAACAATGAGCATTTCTGTCACAGTGAGCACTTCCAAAAGGACAACAAGGCCCGTGCTGACAATGGCTCTGTTTCATTCATCAGAGTTCCCAATCCAGAGGCTCCCTCCCAACAAAACCCAGGCGGAAACAAAAGGCAGGTCCTGTTTTAGGCCACGCTGGGATCAGGCACCCCTCCTGCAGCTCCAGCAGCCCCCAGCTCATCCCCAAACAGCAGGCACAGAGACTGGAAAAGGAAATTTAATGAGGAAAGCAGAAGAGTGCAAAGAATTCAGACGAGCAAGGAGAGACAGGAGCATCTGGTGTGTTACAGCTGTTGGAGGGAAAAGTGTTTTCTAACTCCCTAAAAACATCAAAATACATCTAAATGTTGTTGAGTTGCTTTTTTTTTTTCTTTCTCCAAACTTGAAATAAGAAAAAAACCCACAAACCCACCCAGCCAAAAAAACCCGGCCTTCTTTTCCCACTGGACTGGAGCCAAGGCGGAGGGAGGCAGAAAATGAGGAGGATATGCAAAGCATCAAAATGTTCAGTGATCAAAATGGGAGATATTTTAACCCAAACAACAGCTTTCTGCTCAAATTCTCACTCTGCCTAAAAAGCTGTTCCATGATCAAAAACACACAGAGCAGGAGAGAGGGATTTTAACTAAAATGAATTGAACCAGCTCAGTGTTTTCTCCTGCTGGCGACTTCCAGGCTTCAAGAATTTGGAGAAAGATTAAAAAAACCCCACAACTCCAAAGGAATGTGAGGATCAGATGGAGTGGTTGTTATTTGCTGTTATTTGGTTACTGTGAAAGATCAAGAAATAATCCTGGCTGAGAACCCCCTGCAGCATGAAATGGTTCCTGAGCCCTCTGTCTAGAGCACCTGGTGGTACAAGAACCCCTTTTTGGGGGAGAAGTCCTTCTTGCAAGCAGAGGAGGTTTTATCATCCATCACAAATGCATTTCCTGGCACATTTCTACTTCCAAACTTTCCCATTTCCCCTCAGAAATAAAGTTTCTCCAACAATTCCCAACAAGTGCCACCTCATTTCCTACCAGGGCTCCTCCTGCCCTCCCTGACTTCCAGCACTGCTGGGCACAGGCAGTTCTGACATTTTCCTATTTAATGAGAATTTTCTTGGCTTAGAAATAGAAAGAACCCCCCAAAGCATTTCCATGAGCAGTGCTGGGGGTTGCTGTGGGCTCTGCACTGGGGAGAAAAGCAGCAGAAATGGTAAAACTGTTCCCAGCCTGGAGAGCAAGGCATTACCTGGATTTTCCAGGTGTTTATTCAAAGGGCTCTCCAACACTTCCCGGGTGTTTGCTCTCCCTTTATGCATTTCAAGTGTTGTACACGAGCGATGAGAGGCAAGGGCGAGACCTGAATGTTCTACTGGAAAAACCATTTAGCTGGGAATTTGATTTCCTTCAATTTTCTGATTTTTTTCCCCACTAGGGAGCAACAACCATATTGTAACTGAACTGACAATCACAGTGTCTTACTTCAAATGAAATTGTCAAAATATTGTGTCAGGAATCCTGTATGAAGTGATTTCTTTGGCTGTCACTCACATTTGCCATCCTAAAGAGTCTGGTTTCTATTAACAAAGACACTCAACACATAAATAATCTCAAAAACCAGATACAGCTGAATTAGGAGCACTGAGGAATATTAACACCAACAATAATCTAACCTTTGAGATGGTGCTTAGGGGAGAAAAAGCAAGAAAATCCAAATTAAAGAAGAATGAAAAAGCCAAGTCTATTGATACATCTGAAATTTGATACAGTTAGCAATGCCATTAACTTGCTCCTCACTCCCCACCTAATGATGTGTTTGTTATGTGCAAATAATGATGACAGTGCAGCGATTCCCATTTATTCCTATTTTTGTGGGGTATAAAATCATTCCAAGAATCACAGCCTTTTAGCAAAATGAGATCTTTGGTGTCTGAGTCAGGAACTGAGGGGCTGGGACACACCTGGGCTGCAGAACTGCAGGGGATGAGGGGTGGGACACACCTGGGCTGCAGAACTGCAGGGGATGAGGGCTGGGACACACCTGGGCTGCAGAACTGCCCAGGGTGGGATGACAGGGGTGTCTGGGCCGGGCCAGGATTGGATCCATGGTCTCTGGAGAGTCCCTTCCAGCTCAGGTCATTCTGGAATTCTGTGATCTGTGAGTCTAAGGATGAAAACTCTGGAAGGAGAGAAATTTAGGCAACACTTGGACCGGTGCAACCCCCTGAGAGGCTGCCCTGGGCTGTGTTTGAGGGGTCAGGGAGGTTTCCCAGGCCCAGCTGGGGCAGCTGAGGCTCAGAGTGCCTTTAGGAGCTGCCAGGATGAGCCTTTGTCCCATGCAAAGCAACAGAACCTCAAGCAGCACCAGGGCAGGCTCAGGCTGGACACCAGCAGGAATTTCCCCGTGGAAAAAGGGTGGTCAGACATTGGCACGGGCTGCCCAGGGAGGGTTGGAGTGCCCATCCCTGGAGATGTCCAGGGAACAACTGGAGGTGGCACTCAGAGCTCTGGTGGAGGTCGGGCACAGCTCGGACTCGATGATCCAGGAGATCTTCTCCAACCTCAGTGGAATCAAAAAATCCTCCATAACAAAAAAATCCCAAAGCACAGCGAGGTGTAACCCATCCCACAGTGGCCCTCCCGTGTCACACAGCTCCCAGGCTGTCCCCTGAAGCCAGCAGGGTTTCCCAGCCCCTTTGAGCAGCCAGGGCAGTTCTGCTGCCCAGGCAGTGCCACAGTCCTGCAGCAGGGCTGGGGGAATTAAGGAATTGCTGCTCAGCTCTGTGCAGTGGGAACTGCACAGGCTCAGGTTGCAGACAAGTGCATTAATCTTTCCAGCTTTCCTGGAATGAAACATCCGAGGTTTAACCTATTCTTTATTGCTATACCAATGCCCTGGGTGGTACTTTTAAAAATAAACTCCTGAAAGGAGGCAGGAAGGAGAAGGGGAAGGAGCCTGAGTGCTGCTCACTCACTCACTGTACAAGCCCTAACCCCTCAAAATAGAGAAAATGTAAAAATTCAGACTATCTGATTAAAAGACTGGTAATATTCAATATTCTGGAAGCTCTGAGTTCCAGACTCAGGGGTAAAAGAGATTTCAGCTTCTTATTTTAAAGAAAAAACAAGGGTTTGGACTCGCAGGACTGAGGAGTGAGATCAAGCAGTAGAGGAAGGCCAAGGAATCCACTGGAAAGGCAAAACTGAGACTCACTATTGATTTGTATTATGAAATCTTACTATTTTCAAAGCACATTTGGGGACCTGAAGGTTCCTGAAGTATCCAGATGCATATTTCCAAGAAAACTGCCAGGACAGAAACCTAATACCCAATTTTCTCCTTATTTTGGCTGTGTTTAACTCTGCTGCTCCCCCTGTTAGTTCCAATGGAGAGAATATAAAATACATTTGTGAGTACTTATGGGAAAAAGTGATTTATCCACATGCCTTAATTAATTTTGTGAGTTCTCTCAATTTTAGGGTTAAATTTATGGTCACTAATGAGGTGAAGAGGTGAGGATGAGGGGAGAGAGGGAGGGAGAGAGGGAGAGNCCTCTGAGTAGCTCCTGCAGACTCCTCACAACAAAATCTTTCTAGACCGAGCTGAAAAGAGTTAAATAAGGTAAATCGTTGTTTCAGCATCTCCCAGGAGAAGCCGAAGGTCCCTTGGAGCCTGCCGTGATGGGCGGTGATTATGGGGAGGGAAATTTGCGCTGCAATGACGGTAATTGCAGCTCCTGTTCCAGCGGTGTTTTGGGGAAGCATTTGGGATAATCAGGGTGATTTTGTGCAAATGGCCGGAAGGATGCAGCAGGATCCAGGTGATTCTCGGGCAGGGAACACCGTGGGTTTGGCTGAAGCCACGGAGCAGTTGCCCTGTGGAAGCAGGAGAGGGCTGGCAGTGCCAGGCAGGGCAGGGGAGCTCTCCCTGCGTTCAGGGTTTGGTTTCACCACCAGCTCCGCAGCCGGTTTCTCTGCCCAAACTCAAAGGCTGACAGTTCCTCTGCCTTGGGCCTTTTCCATGGCAGGCTCTTGTTCCCGTGCTCCCCTGGAACAACTAAACACAGCAGGAATGGCACTTTTACTGCTGCTCCTGCCCTGCCAGGGCTGGCAGCGAAAGAGACGGGCTGGAAGTGACGGCAGAATAAAAATAAAGGATTATTTTCATCTCTGGGGAGGGTGAATTGTGTTCTCAATAAGATCTCAGCCTGAACAAACAGGCTGTTCCTGCCTGCTGCTGCTGCTGCTCCTCTCTGGGATGTCACCTCACACCTCAGCTCTGGCACCCTGGCTGTGCACAGGGAGAAGGTTCCTGAGTGGTTTGGGAAAGCCAGTGGGATAAAGGGTGGAAGTAAGGATGCAGCTGGGCCAGCATTCACAAGATGCAAAATTCAGCTCCATGCAGAGAAACAAATGAATTCAGAGAGCCTGGAGCTGACACATTCCTGGGAGCTGCTGTGCCTGGACAGGTCAGGGAGCTCCCTGAGAGCTCTCAGCCACCCAGGAGCTCTTGGTTTCCCTGCATTTCATGGGGTTTACAACATTTCCTTGGCAATGAGATGGAAAAGAACACCCAGCCAGCTCATTTCTGTGTCTGTCTCGGAGGTCAGGAACCCACTAAGCCATGGCAACTCCAGGATTTGATTCCCAGCCACCATTCCTAGTGCAGGGAATTCAGCCAGTTCCTTCTGTAAAACCTGGTGAATGAACCAGTCCTGCAGCCACACTTTGAATATTGGTTGGGTTTCCCATCTGGCAGCATCAAGGTTTCCACAAACAGGAAAAATGGCTCGCTCACTGCCTTTATTGCAGCTAGAAGAGAAATAAATGAGCAGGGGGTCTGTGGGACAGGGAGCTGTGCACCCCTGGCAGCAGGAATGGGCCTGCTGGGCTGCAGGAACACCACATTGATTTTATAAATCTCTCTCTCACACAGAAACAAACACAACATCTCTCCCCAAACCCGCCAGCTTTGGGAAAGATTTTGCTTTCAAGCATTGCTTGAATCTGCTGCAGAGCAGCTGACCCTCAGTCTCAGCCTCAGAGAGCAGCAGTGCCCTTCCCCGGGGGCTCTCCCCTCATTCCCAAGGGGGTTCCAGCTGCAATCTATGGACATCTCCTACAGCTCCCAGCTCTTTCATGGTTCCCACTGGTTTCAGCAGGAGCTGGTGCAGGTGGGATCTGAGCTCTGAGTCAAGGCTCAGCCCCAGTCACCATCCCAAGGGCTCAGCCCCAGTCACCATCCCTCTGCAGGGGGATCCCACCCACCAAGGGCTCTGCAGAACTGGCAGCCAGTGTCCCAGCTGGAATCTTTCACTCTTTCCCCATTTCTCAGTGCCTTGGTCCCTGCAGTCCTTCAGGGCATCCATCCCAAGGGCTTTGCTGTGCCAGGAGAACTCAGGCCTGGGCTCCTTCTACAGACCAAAATGGATTTGTGTCTTCTGGAGCTTCCCTCCTCTCCACAGGCTCATGGTAGGAAGGGACCCCTGACCCACAGCCTGCAGCCAGTACCTGCACTGGTGCATGAAATAAATACCTGCACTGGTGCATGAAACACCTGCAGAGGCCTGGACACCACTCCAGGGGTGCCCAGGGTGGGGTTGTTGGGGGGTCTGGGCAGGGCCAGGAGCTGGATCAATAGTCCCTGTGGGTCCCTCCCACTCAGGACATTCAGTGATTCCATGACTTCATGTTCCACCACCTGAATCTGGGCAGAAGGGCAGAGCTCAGAAGGAAGCCCAGTGGATTTAAGAGAATTTCTGCACTTTGTGTCTTCCTGGAATACCTAAAAATCCCAAAAATGTGGGATATCCCTGCACTCCTCCTTCATGGGTGCAGACAGAGCAGCAGGGGGTGAGCACAAAGGAAGCACCCGTGTCTGAAAACCCAACCCATGCCCTCGCCATGCCAGGACAGCCCCATTCCCTGGCCTGTGCCACTGCAGGGAACAGCCCCCAAAGGGCTGCGGCTCATCAGGAGAGAGAGACATCTTTTAAGTCAAATATTTGTCATGGCAGTGGGAAATTAATTGCTATTTTACATAATTAGCTCCCTGGCAGCCTGCATCGCTCCAAACAAAATGACCTGAGGGACAGTAGCAAATTCTCAAATTTTAAGCAAATAAGTGATTCCAGTTAAGGAGATCAATGAGATGCAATTATTCATCAAGGATCTCTTTTCCAGGGTTTTGAGGAACACTTGCTGCAGAAACCTGAGTAATTAAGGGGGTTGGGCTGGTTTGGAAAGGGCTGGCAGCAAACCCATGCACACCCAGCAGTAAAAATCAATTTTTTTTGTACATGTGTGGAGTATTAGGAAGAGGTTGGGGAGTAGGAGAGACCACCTGGTCCATGGAAACATTCCTACTCCTTGCAGATGGGATCTTGGGAATCAGAGGAGGAACTCCAAGCCCTGGGAGCCAGCACAGGCCACAGGCTTGGGGTTGGCAGCTGCAAGAGAAGCTTGAACAATAAAGGGAATTTTCTAAATGTGACTTAGGAACTAAACTGTGCAAAACCTTCTGGAAGTCTTACTTGTAATCACTGAGTGCTGGCACTGAGTGCTGGCTGAGGCCTAGGGCTTAAGCTGAGCTTGGACTGGCTCTGAGGAAATGGATTTAAGGGGATGGAGAGTAGGTTTCCATTAGATATTGGGGATAAATTCTCTCCTGTGAGGGTGGGCAGGCCCTAGTACAGGGTGTCCAAAGCAGCTGTGGCCGACCCTGGATCCCTGGCAGTGCCCAAGGCCAGGCTGGACATTGGGGCTGGGAGCACCTGGGACAGTGGGAGGTGTCCCTGCCATGGCAGGGGTGGCACTGAGTGATCCTTAAGGTCCTTTCCAACCCAAACCATTCTAGGACACAGTGTTCCTCAAAAACTGATTTTGTAGATCTAATGAAGGAGAATTTGTGGTCCTCGAAATTATGGATTCAATATTCTCACCTTAAAAGCAGAGCCTGGCTCAGTAATCAGAGAGAGAAAACGAGCAGAGCCCATGGGTGCCAAGTTCACAGTCACTTGCTTTGGCCCTGTGCCTTCATTTGGAAAAGAAATATTCCAAGAACATCTTTAATGAACTGAGCTCAAAGCTTGCAGAGGAACAATCATTTTCCCAGCAGTTCCTTTTCTGTGTCCAGCTGCTGGCAGAGTTCTCCCCCTCCTCAGCCCTGACCCCATGTAGGGTCCCAGAGAACCCCCACTGGTTTCCCCCAGTCCATCCTGATTTCCAGCAAAGCTCCACCTTCCCAAACACCCTTTTTGCCTCCTGAGAGCCACTGGTGGAGTTCTGCTCCCAGGCTCGGCCTGGCCTCCCTGCCCAGAGCAGGAGGATTAATGGCTGCAGTGGAGATGTCCCTCTGTGCCCCTGTAGTGGGGAATAAAGCAGCAACAAATGGGTATTTTCAGATAACCTGGCACTGATGAATTGCTGCTCAGCACACACTCCAAATAAAATGTGTTTTAGCATCCCTGATTTATCCCAGGAAGCACTGGGAGGGGGAAGCAGCTCTCTCCTGCATGGAACAGAGTTCCAGGGGAAGAAACCACCAAAACGAAAGGGAAAAGTGCAGATCTGGGACTGCAGCACCAGCCCTTGGAGAGGGGCACTGTGGGCTCTGCTGGTGAAGTTGGAGCCTGGCAGTGGCAGTGCTCCTGCAGGAAAGGTGATTTCAGTTTTCATGGAATCATTCAAGCTGGAAAAGAGCTCCAGGACCACCAAGTCCAAGTTGTGCCCAATCTCTGCATTGTCACTCAGTGCCACATCCAGGCCTTCCTTGGACACCCCCAGGGATGGGCACTCCAGACCTCCCTGGACACTTCTAAGGCCTGAGCTCCCTTTCAGGAAGGTACCCACAGATGTTCGTGGTGAAATCACAAAACCAGCCCTGTTCACCCTCCTGCACTTCAGGGCAGGGTCATCTCCTACCTCCAGGGAGCTCCTGGTGCAGCCTGAGTCCCACTGGGACACGGAATCCACAGCACCATAACCTGGGAATGATCACTCCTTGAGAGGCGGCTGAGGAAAACCTGCCAAGAGCTGACGTGGTGTGCAAGCGAAACCTGCACCAGAGCCAAGGGAGCTGCCTAATTACAGCAGGCTAATTAGATAGGCAGAGGAATGGCTGTCCTCCTTGGCAGGATGGGACCCTGCAGCCTTGGACATTGCTCCTGGAAGCCTGCTCAGGAAGAGAGTGAGGCAGGAGCAGCCAGAGGGAGCACAGCCACCACTCCTGGGCCCTCCCAGGCTGCTGCAGCTGCCAGGACGGAGCTCCCATGGCCAGGGGCCTGCCTCTGAAAGGGATGGATGCTCAGGAGGCCAGGATTGTCCGTTTCCCAGGACTGTCCATATCCCAGGACTGTCCCTCTCCCAGGGTTTGTCCCTCTCCCAGGACTGTCCATATCCCATAGCCCATAGCCCATATCCTTTATCCCACATCCCATAGCCCATATCCTTTATCCCATAGCTCATATCCCATAGCCCATATCCCATAGCCCACAGCCCACAGCCCATAGCCCATATCCTACATCCCATGGCCCATATCCCATATCCTATAGCCCATATCCCATAGCACATAGCCCATATCCTTTATCCCATAGCCCAGATCCCATATCCCAGAGCCCATAGCCCATATCCTGTAGCCCATAGCCCATAGCCCATAACCCATATCCTTTATCCCATAGCCCATATCCCGTAGCCCAAAGCCTGTAGCCCATAGCCTGTAGCCCATATCCCATAGCCCATATCCTTTATCCCATAGCCCAGATCCCATATCCCAGAGCCCATAGCCCATATCCCATAGCCCACAGCCTGTAGCCCATATCCTTTATCCCATAGCCCATAGTGGGATAGTCCATAGCCCATAGTCCATGTGTCCTGCAGGCAGGACCAGGAGTTGCCTGCAGCAGCAAGCAAGGCACCCCCAGTGCTGGGGGCTCTCTGATGGACCCAGACATGGAAAAGGAGCTGGGGAAGGTGCTGGGCGTGAAGCAAACCCAGCTCTCCCCTGGCCTCGCTGCTGCCCCTTCTCCAGGGCCTGGAGGGCCTGGCCAGGCTGGTCAGAGCCCAGACTAGGGCTGAGCCTGTGGATCTGGGAAAGATCCAACTCCTCTGGAACTCTGTGGCACTTGAAAGCAGAGAGAAAGGGAGCCCTGGTGCTTGGGCACGCCAGGAGAGGTCAGCTGGGACTGCAGCCTCAAATCTGCCTCAAACGAGTTCATCATTTACTGAGCACACAGCAGGGAGGAGAATTCACACCCTCAGAGCTCTGTGCAGGCAGAGGCACAAACTCCTCCTGCTCCCAGCTGCTTTTATGTCAGTCCTGGCAGTGGAGCAGCAGGTGCTGCCCAGCTCCTCTCTGATCGCCCTCAGGGCAGGTTTCCACCAGGAGCTCTTACAATTTGTCGGTAATAAAGACCCAGCACTTCACACTCCTGCTTTACTGTAGCCGGTTGTGTGGCAGCCTGGAATTCTAATTGCCCTGGCTCTTTTTAAAGCAGATTCACAATGTAGCTCTTTTCCATATTAACAGAAAGAGCCTCCCCTTCCCCAGAACCTGGGTCTCAGTTCTGCAGTTGGGTTTGTTCTGTCAGGATCTGGCATTACTCTAACTCCAGTTGTTTCACCCTCCCTCCCATGGACCTGGTGCTTCCAAAATGAAACAGAATAGGAAAAGGTAAAGGGACAGGGACAGAAATCATTAATTTTGCCCAGGAAAACACATCACTAAGCAGTTTGAACCCTTCCCAAAGCACTCTCTGCTCTGGCAGTGGTGACTCTTGCTCTGTGCCAGAGGGATGGTGCTGCTCTCCTGCACCTCCTGTCTGTTCCAGCACCTGCAGCAAAGCCTTGGTGTGGCCATTCCCTCAATTCCTTCTTCCCTCCAGCTGTTCTGTATTCCATAGAAACACAGAACCATGGAATGGTTTGGGCTGAGAGGGACCTAAATCCCATCCAGTGCCACCCCTGCCCTGGCAGGGACACCTCTCACTGTCCCAGGTGCTCCCAGCCCCAATGTCCAGCCTGGCCTTGGGCACTGCCAGGGATCCAGGGACAGCCACAGCTGCTCTGGCAATTCCATCCCAGTCCCTCCCCACCCTGCCAGGGAACAATTCCCAA
>VYZP01024475.1:4121-26102 GCA_013400635.1 Hypocryptadius cinnamomeus
CAGGGTATGTCAAACATGCTACACCAACTTCACTTTTCCCCAACCACCACCCTATCCAATACCTGTATTAAGTCAGTTTTCAGAGTCTGTTTCATGCATCGACTAGTCCACTGGCACTCAAGTGTGTTTATATTGAGTTTCTTTCAATCCATTGCCTCACTGAGTTAAACACTCACCTTCCCCCTCAGCACAATCTGTCATACAGGGGTAACACTGTCTCACAACCAGGAAATCTCACATAATGAATGATTCAAACTTACTGGAAGTGTTAATGGGCATAAGGCACAAAATAGTAACTTTTCTTTAGCTCATAACACTTCATTTCCGTACAGATTGCCAGAGTGCTTTTGATTTTGTTTTCTATTTTTTGCATCTGCTCAGCTCAACTGATACACAGGACTCAAAATTCTGGAACGCAATAAGTTATTTAAACACTGACAGTTATCAACAACCTAAACCAGATGGCCAGTTCTCCTCTGAGCTTAAGACTTAAGAGAAAGAGTCATAAAAACTTGGATGTGCTTACTGGACCTGTTTTCCCAAAGCTGTAAGTCCAGCAGACTTACTCTGAAAGACCACCCTAACAAAGGTTCAACCCATCTTCTACTTTTCATCACCACCTTCTACTATGGAAATAGCAACCAGACATTTACTGTTTCTTGTACTCAAAAAAACCTATTTCAATCAAAACCTGCTAAAGCACGGGAGTTCCCATCTACATCACAAAAGCTAAGCTGGCAATCTCCAGGAGAGTGTAAAGGTTACTTGTGAAGACAAAAGCTGCAACTGCAAACATGCTCCCTTTCACTCAGCTTTATACACTAACCAGGACTTCATATGGTCTGGAATCCCCCTTTGGTCAGTTTGGGTCGACTGTCCTGGTGGTATCTCCACCCCCAAGCTCCCATGCACCCCCACCTTCCTCACCAGCGTGGCAGTACTTGTGTTCAGCACAAGTACAAAGGTACCTAGTACAAAAGTACAGCTCCATACTAGCCACTGTGAAGAAAATTAACTCTACACCACACAAAACCAGCACACTCTCACACAGTAATAGCCCAGAATCTATGATATTTTCTACAAAGCTTACCCAGAGACATAAAGATACTTCTAATCATCACGTCTTTGGTGTACTGTACCATTTTCTTCCACTCACCTCTCAATGGCTAAACTTGTCAAAACAGAGCAGGATGCCATCCAGAGGGACCTGGGCAAGGTCATAAAGTGGGAATCTCATGAGATTTAAACAAGACCAAGGTACAAGACCAAAGTGCTACATCTGGATCACAGCAAGTCCGTGTATCAACACAGGCTGGGGGGGTGAACAAATCAAGAGCAGCCCTGTGAGAAGAATTTGGGGGTGCTGGTGGGTGAGGGGCTGGTGGGTGAGGGTCATGACCCAGCCATGAGCACTCACAGTCCAGAAAGCCAAACGTGTCCTGGGCTGCATCCAAAGCCGCGTGGGCAGCAGGGGAGGGAGGGGATTCTGCCCCTCTGCTCTGCTCTGCTGAGAGCCCACCTGGAACCCTGCACCCAGCTCTGGGGTCCCAGCACAGGAAGGACATGGAACTGTCGGAAAAACTTCAGATGAGGGCCACACCATCTGTCAGAGGAATGGAGGGAGGACCTCTCCTACAAAGACTAGGAGAACTGGGACTGCTCAGCCTGGAGAAGAGAAGGCTTTGGGGTGATCTAACTGCAGCTTTCCAGTACTTAGAAGTGGCCTACTAGAAAGATGGAGAGGGACTTTTTGCAAGGGCAAGCAGTGACAAGACAAGGGTAAATGGCTTCAAATTGAAAGAGCAGGTTTAGATTAGGTATTAAGAAGAAAACCATTACAGTGAGGGTGGTGAGGCACTGGAACAGGCTGCCCAGAGTTGTGAATGTCACATTCCTGGAAGTGCTCAAGGCCAGGCTAGATGAAGCTCTGAGCCACTTGGTATAGTGGTAAGTGTCCCTGCACATGGCAGGGGGGTTATATCAACACAATCTTTAAGGTACGTTTCAAATCAAACCACTTGATGATTTTTACAGGGGTGACTTTGACAAGTACTACAAAACCTTCTTGCTGAGCTCAAAGACTTGTGGAAGTTTATTTCTAGTCTCATCAGTAGTATTTTTGTCCTTTATTTAGAATTCACTTAATTTAGGATGATAAAATGCTTGAGTTTGTCAAAAATAGAGGAGTGATACTAGAGCACTGGCTCAGAAAAGATACCTAGCTATTTCTGTAACAAGAAAATTACTTGTGCCTTTAGTATTACGTGTAATTTTTACCGGTACATCTGTTCACAGACAGAAAGCCATAATGTAACATCCCCGATGTCAAACAACTAGAAAAGGTAAATGCCAGCATGCAGACAAAATTTTCAAGCAATATTAAAAATCAGGATTTCCTCCATCAAGCTCTTAACTAAAACACAAACTGATGAAAAGAAACAGCCATCTCTAAAAAAGAATTACCTGGTATAATTTCAGGCTCCATTACAGTTCGAGCAGTCTTGCATGCAGTTTGGAGCTCCAAGGATTATGTTAGCAGTAAAGCCTGACCACAGTCAAGATGAGCTTCTCTAACAAGCTTATGCAGATAGAAGATCTCTTACCCCCAAAAGATTTTCAGTCAAAGGCTGCAAAAATGATGAGGAGACAGCTTGGCAAAAATGTTCCCTGAGATGTAGGAATAGCTTCCCTTGTATCAGACAAGACTAGTACAAATTTACTCACCTATCAATTGTCTCCAACCTTCACCATTTTGGTAAAGGATGTTGCTGATGACAATACACTTTACTCCTCCTCTGAACCACAGAAGCTGTTTAGGTTTAAACGACTGTTTAGGTAGTGCAAGGTTTTTCCAATAAAGATTTGAGATCAAAATCAAACGCTAGACCTAGTTGATGGATACCTGCTTTCTGACAAGGTAAAAAATAACTTCATGGAGACCAACCAGACATGTTTTTTAGGCAAGTTCTCAAAACAAAAACTTAGCTGGTACTGCATATTGAAAGCTTTTTCAAAACCAGACCACTAGTAAGTATTGCATCTTTGTCACACAACTCACAATATGGAAAGCAGATTACGAATAAAACACTCATTCAAAAAGAGTATGCAACCATGCACTCTATACCACACTAAGCCTCCAACTATCGCCTAACATCCTACAGAAGAAATGGAGTAAATACTTATGGTCTAACACTATTTGCATACCCAAGTTGCACTTTTAAACACAAGGATATTAACAACTCTTAGATAAGATGAAAAGCATGTTAACTTTTCAGTATATCACAGAAATTTATTTTGTATCTCTTTTTGTTAAGAGTGTGAAAAGTAGAACTAAAACCAGCCAGTCGCACAAACTCTTAAAAATCAAGCACCTATATCTTAATACAGAGGGATGAAAAACAATTCTGTGTATTTTTTCAAACTGCTAGCAAGCTGATGGATTACACAATGTGTACTTTAAAACTGCTTTAGTTAATACAACTTACCAGCATTGCTAGAGACATGTCAACTTTAGAAAGCTGTCTGGAAAAAGCAGGGCAGAAGAAAGACTACACAAAATGTGGGCCTTCTGCTGAATGGGGGAGAGAATCTGGTGACAACAGACATGGAAGAAGCTGAGTCTGCCTACCTTTAGCCTTGATATTTATTGGTAAGCTCAATATAAATACCAGATGGAGGCGAGTAAAGAAGGTTAAGACACTCTTTTTAGAGGTATCCAGTGTCAGGACAACATACGTTTAAACATACGAGAACTTATTCCCACAGCTACTAACACTGGCAAGCGCAGGACAATGTCCACAGAGAACACATATCCTCTGGGCAGAGCAGGAGACATCCAAAACCCAACTGGACATTGACTGGGGCAGCCTGCTCTAGGCTGACCCTGCTTTAAACTAAGGATTGAACTAAAGTATCTCCCAAGTGCCTGCCAATCCAAATCATTTCAGTCATTAATGTAACTTAAGTACCTTCAATAGCTTTTAATATATTAAAAAAGCTAAAGTATGCAGTAGAGGGCTGTTAACCACTAGCATCAAATCCAGCCAATGAGAACAGCACTGAACACAAGAAGGGTACATCACATCTGTTTTCCTGCAACTAGAGAAAGATCTTTCCAGAGGTTTCCATGTCATCCTATTATTTCACCTCTAATGACAAACAGTGTTCACTTATACTATATTTCATTAACATTCAAAAGCATTTGCAGGTGCTGGAATACATTATGGTACACCTACACAACAACTTTTACATTCCACAATTCTGTCAACAGCAACACTGCTTAATAGGCAAGACAAGGCAATGAGAAAAGGCAGAAGAGACCCTTAAGGAATACCCAAGACCTTATTTCTCAGACCAAGGTGCTTTTAGTAATTTTTTGGTTCAGTGTTTTTTATTTTTAGCCAAGTTTCCAACTAGCATTGTGATATAATGGACATGAATGTTGGGATAAAAAGATAATATATCATCCATGAATCCTGTGGATGGACTGATACCTTTAAAATGACCCTTAGAGAAAGCACCAACAGTAAAACAAAGGATATACTTGTGTTACACCATTAACCAGCATAAATGGAGAAAGAATTAAACACAAGGCTCCAGAAAAACTACCTGTCAAACCAGCATTCAACTTCTAAAATCAACTCAATACTGCTGCTTATGAACTCATTATATTACAACTATTTGCGCAGTCTTCCACTCCACACGCAATTCCATTCTTCAGTTTATCAGATGAAATACATTTTAGAACACGGATCAGAACAACAGTGTTTTCAAGAGTACATGATGCATTCCACTTATGCTCAGGAGAATACCCTATACTTTCCTAAAAAGTCCTACTTTTCTGACATTTCTACTGCAGTCCACCTCCTCAAGGCTGTTTGGGACAGCTTCTTTATCAACCACAGACAGACAAGATGTGACATGCCTTTACAGGGGCTTCAGAACTGAATTCTTCAATGCTAAGGAACAGCTGTATGCAAGCTATAAAAAGAAGTACAAACACACACATGGGAATGAATTGGAGCACAAGCAAACTGGCTCAAACAGCAACTGTTGCATGATCCATTGTGCAAGTTCATCATCACCGTTCTGGCTTTCTAGGATTTTTCTCGTGCACACATCAGATCTTGCCTATGTAATTATCCATCAGTCTCCACAGACAGCTCCTGAAAGCACTGTTTTACAGCTGTGTTATACTGAAGTAATTCCATGGTCACCATGCCCATCTGCTTAATCCTCTCTTGTTGGAGTACCTGTTAGACTGAGTACACTTGCGTTTTTCCATTACAGCCACCTCCTCAGTGCTGGAGCTACCAAGCACTTCTGACTTTATTTGCCTGTTGGCTGTAGTTTTGCTTCAATCCACCATCCTCCGTCCTGATGGATGCCATAATGAGAAATTTTAAAACACTGCTGCAAAATGATAAAGGAAAAGACTGGATAACAGTCCAGTAATACCACTCAAGTCAGACATCTCCTTAGTCAGATTTCTAACTTAAGATCTACAACCTGACTTTCACCAAATACCTATCCCAAAACACAGATATGTCTATTTATAGACCCATACCAAGAAGCAAATAATTAAAATTGAATAAATCAAACACGGCGCTTAATTTTGCTGGTAATTCAATGCACTCTTATTTTTCACACAGAATATGGTTTTGCAATGTCACAAGAAAGCATGAAGAACAAAGTCGAAACAGCCATACAACATCACCAGTGGCTCTGGCTTTTATAGCCTTACCAATCTTGCTGGCTAAGTAAATGTTGGAGGAGGAAAACCAAAACATACCGGAATGAGCCACTACTATTCACAAGAAGTCACCTCTGCTTCTGGGAGCTCCACACAGTGGGTCAGGCACATGAGAGAACACCATCACTACTGCTTATTCCACTTCTTCATTCATCTTGTATTAATTCAGCAGAAGATATATATGAAAAAATGAAGACAACTGATATCATAACGTGAACAACAGTAGCTTATTGCTACTGAAGTGAGGAATATACAACTGCAGGATCAATAATTTTCATGTTGGTAGAAGCCTCCACAGCAAACACAGCTACCTGAAGTCCCCACAGGTCTCATTTTTGTCTCCAAACTGGACAGTGTGACATATAAGTTTGACAACTTCAAAAAACACCTGCTATCTGCTTCTCACAAATGAGAGTGGGAAACATGCAAAATCCCAGGGTCACCTACAACCCACGTTAACACAATCCATTTTGTGCCCAAGTATGTGTGATGTGGAGAAAGAAGGGAAGAAAACACAGGTCTGCATTTTTACATGATTTCCAATGATGCTACTGTTACACAGCAGTAGTACTGCAGGTTTCAAGGGGAATACATTTAGATTAAGCAAGTTTCATAATAAAATGTTTAAAAAAGGCAGGAAAATACTGAATAGACAGCAAAAGGCTGTGCTCTAGCTATACCTATACAGTACAGTAGATCCTAAGCACTTCCTAATCATAAAACAGCATAGCAGTTCCAGGTAAATATACTGCAGGTAACTGTCATGAAGCATGCTTTTAGAGAAAGAGCTACAGAGACTGCCAGCTGCTTGCCATCAAGACCATGCCAAGTGACACTCTCCTTAATACATTGATGCCATTATCCTGATTTGTTACAGAAATGGACCTTGAGGACGGGCTATTTTTAATTAAGTTGTAAAGTTATTACAACTCACTGGACTTAAAAGATGTCTAAAAATTCATGCCAGCTTGTCTAAAAGAGGGTGATCAAGTACTTGTTTTATACAATTATTTCTTGATGTTACTTGGAAAGGATGAGATTGGAGATCTCTCCTAAATATTACTGAGGAGCTTCTATGGCAGAACAATCTCAACATTTAGTCACAGAAGATGCATTAACAAAGGACATACAAGAGTTTCATCTGACTACCACACAACTGGAGGTATTATCCTCCCCTACAACATCAGTCTCTGTCCGGGCTTCTCAAGTTTCTTTTGTACTTATTCACAACTGGATTCAGCAGCTTGCACAGAGAGAGCAAGCTTCTTCATATCATCGTTCACACATTTTATTTGCATAGCTGGATGCTTGCTAGCCCCACCACTATCTGTTTGGTCACTCCAATGCATCAAAATGACTCACAGGATTAAATCCTGAGCAATAAGCTTCTCCTGAGAAAAGTGGGAAGCAGAAAGGGAGTGAAAACAAGACTCTGCCACTAATTCTGTTAGGTGAAACCATTAACTGAAGTTAGTCATCAAACAGGTGAGGCTGGACCACAGTGGGTCACCTTGTTCAACCTCCCTGCTCCAGTAGCTTCATCCTAGAGCACTGCTGCACAGATGGTTCTTGAGAATATCTGTGAGGGAGACTCCTCCACAACTTGTCTGGACAGCCTGTTCCAGCACACAGTCACCTACTCAGTAAAGAAGTTCTTACCGAGGTGGAACTTGCTGTGCATTAATTTCTGCCCACTGCCTCTCATCCTGTTGCTTTGCATCACAACCTAGCTCTGATCTCTTGACACTCTCTCTTCAGGTACTCATAGACATCGATGGGGTCTCCCCTCAACTGTCTCTTCTTGAGGCTGAAGAGGCCCAGCTCCCTCAGCTTTTTCTCATAAGAGAGATGCTGCAGTCCCTTAATCATCTTTGTCACCCTCCACTGGACCCACTCCAGGACCTCCATGTTTCTCTTTTACTGAGGAGCCCAGAGCTGGACACAGCATTCCTGGTGAGGCCTCACCAGGGCTGAGCAGAGGGGCAGGCTCACCTCCCTCAACCTGCTGGCAATGCTCTTCATGATGCAGCCCAGGATGTCACTGGCCTTCTTGGCCACCAGGGCTCTGCTGGCTCATGGAGAGCTTGTTGTCCACCAGGACCCCAGCTCCTTCTCTGCAGAGCTGCTTCCCAGCAGGTCATCCCTAGCCTGTGTGGGTGCCTGGGGTTGTTCCTCCCCAGCTGCAGGACCCTGCACTTGCCTTTGCTGAATTTCAGAAGGTTCCTCTGTGCCCATCTCTCCAGGCTGCTGAGTCCTTCTGAAGGGCTGCTCAGAGCTCTGGGCTGTTGGCCACTCCCCCAGCTTTGTGCTGTCAGTGAAATTGCTGAGGAGGCCTCTGCCCCTTCATCCAAGTCATTGATGGATAAATGAAACAAGACTGGGCCCACTATTGGACCTTGGGACACACAACTAGGAACAGGCCTCCAACTAGAGCCTGTGACACTGGTTACAATCCTCTGGGATAACACTACAATGGCTAGTTACTAGCAGTCCCACATAAGCAGTTTTAGATTGACTTAACTCCTCCAATTTAAGGAGAAAAATTTCTTGTTCATCTTAACATGTATTTTAAAAATGTGCCATGACTACATAAGACAGCAACCATGATGGGTTTGATCTGCAGACAGTCCAAACTGCTACACGGCAAAAATGGTCATGAGGCAGAACACCCTAGAAATGCAAGTCAAGACTGTCAACACCAAGCTGTATGGTGTGGCTGACACGTAAGGATGGACATAACACTGTTAACAGGCTGCACGCAGAGGTGACAGATGCCCCATTCCTGGAAATATTCAAGGTCAGATTAGATGGGACTCAGAGCAAACTGAAGATGCCCCTCTTCTTTGCAGAGGAGTTGGACTACATGACCTTTAAAGGTCTGTTCAAACTCAAACCATTCTCTGACCCTTATTTTTCAGTGCCTTTAGAGGCCGCTCACATTACTCCACTCAAAGGACAGCAGTCAGAGAAAAACATGTAAGTATGAAGGCGAAGTTGAAGAACAACTTCATGTTCAGTCATGTTTTCCTATCCTCCATAACCCTCCAGATAGTTACCTTGTTTTCATGACCACTACTATTTATCCCACAGAAGGCATAAGCTGCTTAAACACACATTCCATTCCTTCCTACCTCCAAGGTCTAAGAGAATTGTCCATATCATATTTCAAGTAAAATAATTTTGAAGCTAAGTGGAGTACACACAGAAAAAGGGCAGTTAGCAATTATTAAAATACGTGAGCCAGAAGCAATACCTCAGCTATTTAAAATCCTCATCCTCTCTGCTATCACTTCCTTTCACAGTCAGGAGTTTCTTCCTAATCCACCTGAGATCATCCAGTATAATATAAGACAGCAAATAAGGTACTGTTGAGAAAACCAAGTTGAGATCAATTGGTCGCATATCGTTAATTGGCAAAAATGCACGCCTTTCATACATTACCAGCTCACAGCTGTGACAGAAGTGTGTGACAGAAGCATTATTGCCAAAAGTAGTTTTAGACAAAGGTATTACAGTTTTTCATTGCCATACAGAAGTCCCGCTTGCGTAAAAGCACATATATGTACCCAGTCCTTTGCCTTCCCTCTTTAAGTTACCATTTAACTATATAATGCCACAGTCACTTCCAGGAATCAGGAAGCTAGAAATGCAGAAGTTACATGTGGATAAACAGGGATAATAAAGTCTAACACACCATAAAATATATCAGACTGATACTGCTCCATGAACAGGCTTACTTCAATATTTACAGCCATTTTCTATCTCCTGATTCATAAGCCACATCTTCCCATTTTTCATCTCCTTTTAAGACACATTTTCTCTCCTACTCTACCAAAATGTGTCCTAACAAGCAAAGGAAGATATTATCCACACCAAGGCACCCTGATCCACAGGACATCATACAGCCTGTCTCTGAAAAGTCTAAACAAGGCCAAAACTCAGACATGCTCTCCTAGAGGTGTGCCCAAAATGCCCTTTGCCATCTGAACCAATATTCACAGTAAAAAGAAACAAACCAACAAAAACAAAAACTCCTCCAACGACAACCCTCTTGAACAGAACAAAAAAACCCAAAAAACCCCAAAACCAAACCACACAAGAGGCAGAAAACCTCAAATTCAAACTTTATATAAGCAACAACTTTGCATATCTTCTATTTGACACAGATTGAGCCACTGCTGGCCAGCAGCCAACAGTGGCTTGCCTGCTATATCTCACCTCTTGTACAGAGAGGCCATCACTAACATCATCATACTAATCATTCCAGTTGTCAAAGGATTGTCATTTGGCCCAGAACTGCCCTTAAGGATTTTCAGAAAAGCCTTCTGACACTTCACTGCTCTCAAGTGGTTCATGCAAAGGTACATACTTTTAGCTCCCAGAGGACTCTTGAGACTACTTTAAAATCTAAATATGTGTGCCTCTAGGCTGATCCCCACCAGGAAAACAAGTTCGGACAGATCACTGTTTATTCTTTTAATAAGCCAACTTGCACAGAGGAAAAGACAACTAAATTATTTTCTCTCGAAAGAACAGCATCATACAACTCCTAAGAACTAGTAAACATTGAGGTCAACAACCACTGATTAAAACGTTTGTTGAAAAAGTGCTGACTGATGATATGCTCTAAGTGTAAAGTAGACTCATAAAGGCAACATATAGTAGCTAGTAACATTATTTGTCCAATTACTATTCCAAATACCTAAAGACTGAAGGACTGCAAGAGTGTCAAAGCAGCGTTACAACTGTTAAAACTGTGCAAATGACTCAATTTCACCTAGAAATGCACTCATAAGAACAGCCAGTAGTTTCATACTGTGCTGGTGTTTCTGGCTCAACCACAGCTGAGCTTATTTCTTGATATTTTTTGGTAAGACCCAAACTCTGCCATGCCTCAGTTCTCTGTCCAGTAAATGCATTTTGTTTTGTCAGCAAAAGTGGTAGACAGATGAGTCATTTGGGTCAGTAGGAACTCCAGATCATCTCCAGCCTCACCCCCCACCCACAGCAAGATCAGTCATGCGGTGATATTGCTCAGGCCTTTATACTGTATGGGTTGAAACCTCTCCAAGGAGGCAAACAGCACCATCCATCTCTGTGGACACCAGGCCCACTGCTCAGGAGCTCTTGTGGAAAGAAAAGCTTTCCCTCACTCCCTGTCCCTATGGCCCAACTCAGCTCACTGCCCGCCAGGGTCAGGGCTTTCTGCCCCTAGCCCTGCTGGCATCACTGCCAGGTCTGCTGTTTTCAAACAATATTAGAAGTTACACGGAGTCCACCATACCTTAAACAGACAGATCAGGAGGCTGATTAGTTTTACAAATTCATAAATTTGGGTAACAAGCAAAATTTCAGCACCATTCAAACTATTCACATTGCATTCAGATATGAAAGGTAACTTAATCTCTTTGCTACATCCACAACATTTTTCATGTTTCATGAAACTGAGGCTCTTATTCCCATTTATTAATCGTGCTGTACAATTTCCATATTTTCCTAAAGAGAATTAACTAACTCTTCAGTCCATACACATCAAACATGGTAAACATGTACCACCCACATTCAAGTGTTTGAAGCTGCCCAGGCAGTATCATGCTGTTCTCCTGAGTGAACCATTTCACATCTTCTTGTGCAGGTCAGTGTGAAATCCTGCCTGCATGTACTGCATTTGATAGCAGTTTACTCACAGTTACCCTAATTCAGACTGAACATATGAATAACCACATATCTACAGCTCTTCCTAATACCCTGACAAACAGAGTTTTTGAGATGTATGCAGACAAAAACAACACAGCCATCTTCGGTCAAGCAAGTCACGAAAAGATACATAAATCAAATTTTAAAAGGGCAAGTCAACCCCATTTATAAAACAGGAGGATAGCTACAATTAGATGGTCATTAATTTTCAGTATTTTAATAACTGAGCAAGTAGTACCAGCACCCACAGAAATCTGGTCCCTGATCTTGGACACTCTTTCAGAACACACAAAGATTACTCAAGCTAAATCTGATACTGGCACATTTAATTTTTAAGTTAAAAAAAAAAAAAAAAGAAAAACTTCTCCTGCAAAAACTATCAACTCATTCTCTGTTCTCATGCATTGCTTCAAGCAGGAAACCTGACACATGCAATCATTCTATGCAATTAACTCCAAAGACAGGCAATTTTACATAGCACTTCTTCAAGAACATTGACATTCCTCGTTTCAGAAGACCTGAAAATGTTCAAAACAAGTAATCCTTACTCCACCTGGTTTCACAACACACAGTATTTGTAAAGATCAAGAAAACTGTATCCACAAAAAAACCCAAGTTTTATTTCTGCCACAGCAAAAGTCTGCAGTATCTACTCCTTTGTAACAGCTAGTTCTACACTTCTAACATTACCAAACTTGCACAGAAAATCGCTGTAGATTCACAGAATGCTTCCAACCCAGACCAATCTTCAAATCATCTTGTTCCAATACCTGTGCCATCAGCAGCAGTATCTTCCATTAGATTAGGCTGCTCAAAGCTTTGAATATGTGTTATACCACTCAGTGTAGAAACAGTCACCATCTAGAACATCTGAGTTGCACATGAAACCTTCCACACAAGAAAAGAAAACCTACAGCCCAGTTATAATTTCAGCATGATGACTAGTTTTGTATCATTCAGCTGCACTGGTTCAGAGGAATTTCACTACAAGAACCACTTTTCTTATAAAAATAGCCTTTAGCAAAAGACAAGCATGACTCCATTTAATTTTCTTTCAGTTTGCTCAACTGTTACAGAAAAAATTCAGCTACTCAGTTGGTTAATGAGGCTGTAATTCTCATCTTGCCTACCAACAGCTCAACCATGGATGCAATCCAAGCCAAGTGCTATTGCTATGCCAAGTTTCACAGTTTAGCTATCTGAATGCAAAAGCAGCTTCTACAGTCTTCTTCACTTTATGCAGCTCACTTTGTCAGCAGTTTTCCAGTTCCCTTCAGAATGGGTGCTCTGGCCAGATTAGCAATAGCACTTTTAGGTCAGGACCTCAATTTGGGCTTGTAGCTCCAGGTACAAGGACATAAAAATTAAGAAGTCGAACTCATGAATACACTAATTTCTTCTCTACTGCATGCATGCAGTACATACATAGTCTGTTACAAGCAGCATATGGTGTTTTAGAGTTATGACTTTAGTTGTCCCTCTTTTGGAAACAGAAAGCAGCTTCTAATGCTTATTTGGGTGGAAATGAACCACACCATGATGCCTTATGAGATTTCTACACGTGTTACTAGAGGTAAAAATAATACCCTTAATTACAATTATAGCAGGTACTAGGATTTTAAGATTTAAATTTACAAGATTTAAAAGCCTTTCTTAATTCAACTGTGATATGTAACCAATAAGTGTTCACCTCTAGTTACGCTTGCCGGATCAAGACCGGAGATGAACAGCAGATACAGAAAATTTAAATAAATCCCAAGATGTTGCTCCACCTTTAAACTGGGCTGGGTTGATGCATATGAAATTTAATGCTAATGGATAATAAAAACAGAGGTCACAGCCTTAATTTTCCAGCATTTCAAGAGGACCAACAAAATGGATGGCACTGAAACAAAGACTTCATTACAAAAATAAAATGGAAACAAACAAAGTTTGTATGCTACCATTCCTGCAATATATTGCCCATTTCAATGCAATGGCTACGTACACATATGCTCAAAGCAACTTCAGAAATCGAAATACCCCATTAACTATCTTCTCCTTTGCCAAGACAGATGGCCACAATACCGACTCTCTCCTGCATCCATCTTCCTTTCTCTATTAAAGAGAAACACTCTTTACTAGACCAGAGATACAAGGGACCACCTTCTTCTCCTCCTCCTCACCACTTTGCACACACTTCTCACAAGGTCACCTGGAGCAGTGGTGCAAGGAACCTTAACTACTTCTGTAGGCAAATAAATACATTTTCACCCCACTGGTTCCACGAGCTATCAAAAACTATCTCACCATTCAGCACACCTTTCTCCAAAGATGCTGCTCAAGTTCAGGCATAGCTGTTCCTGCAGCATGTAAGGGGTAAGACCATAACTTCAAGAATGTGTTCAGAAATAAGTTAATCACAAGTAAGACTTGGAAAAGTTCTCCACTTTGGTACTGAAACTAAAAATCACATGCCACAAACACAAAACTAGAAGCAACAAGCTTGTAAGACCAAGTCTGAAGAGTGGGCAGACAAACCCTTGCCCTTTTTCTGGTCTTTAGATATTTAATTCCTAAATTTTGGTATCCACCACACTAAGTCTAACCCAGGGAACCATTTCTGAAGGCACTTTATATCTATATTATTTACATCAGACACTACCATGACATACATCCTTAGCCAATTATTTTTACATTAAGGTATTTTATCAGCAAGCTTTCCATAACATCACACAGAAACAGCCTCTTGGACACCAAAGCTGACTGTTCAAATCCCAGTATAGGGAGAAACAAGTCTAAGCTTAAGGCTCTCAGAAGCAAATTTTTCCCTAAAAAAACTCAGATACCATGAATGTGAATGTTTGGAATGTATCTGCTGCTCATTTAGGAATTAGAGACAAAGCCAGCCCAAGAAGCCCATTTCAAATGTTTATTCCCCATGACATGCAGGTACAGTCTGAATAACTGCAAAACCCACTGAAATCTCTACCTCACCATGCAATGAGGTAGAGAATGCAGCTAGGTGGAAAAGGCATAGAGCATCCAAACTATCTTCTGACCTGACTCCTCCTCTACCTCCTTCCAGGTAATACTGCATAAATTTTCTTCCATAGAAATAATAAACAACAGGCAATTAAAAAAGAAAAAAAACAAAAAAAACAGCACAGAAAAGATAACTCCAACCAACCCTTCTAGTATGCAATTCTACTTCTGAAAAAATACATAATAACAGTATTGCAAAATATAATCAGCAGAGACACTACTGGTAGAGAAGTTCAATTTACATTATCTTCCACTTTCTATGGCTGAATGTCCTTCTCTTAATCCTTACAAGATGCGACTAAGGCATTTGCCTCTAAATACTTATTTGAATTTCCAAGGAAAATTCTGTTCATCCATTCTATAAAACAAATCCTATGAACTCCTTTTCTGACATCAAGATTTAAGGCACATAAGAACATCAGTACTCCAGCAGTCATTCAATGGCAGTTTCATTCCATAAAAATACATAAAGCTTATTCAGCTAAATTGGAGTAAGGACTTAGCTAAATAAACTCATCCAGAGCAGTCTGAAAGCAAATGCAGCCAGCACAGACCTACAGAAAGACTGCTAAACACATCATAGTGAATATTCCAGGACACCTTGACTACTCCCTCCTACCTCAGTGTAGACTGTCTCACAACAAATTTGAATGTTAAAGTGTTCCCTCTCTTTGGCCAGTACTTTAAGGATAGTAAGTACTCACAAGACTGCATACACAAGCTTTACAGTATGTTATGGCAATTCAGTTACCTTCCATTGTATAATGCTTTCCTTCTACCTCTACTCCACACTTTCCTGAAGAAGTAAGGAAAGTCTTACATCCTTAACACAATCCGTGTTTCACTACACCTCAGTATTTTCTAGCTTCTGCATCATTTGGGCAGCCGCAGTGGCTTTACGTAGATATACCTGTTTCTTTGCTAACTGCAGCAAATCAAGCTACTCATTCTTGCAACATCTTACAGCTTCATCTAGACTAAGAATCTCTGCACTTTCTGATCAGCAGCTGGACTATTTGAGACATCAGCAATATCACGACTGCATGACGGAATTAATAATTGGTACCACCAATGTTTTATGTGAAGTTCAAGACTGCCTAAAATTATTCTCATTCTGATCCTTGGCAGGCACAATCACACATTTAAACACCTAACTCTCACTCCCACTTTCATCAAGAAACCACAGCTTTTTTCAAACTCTCATTACATTGGGGCTTACTATGACTACCAAAACAAATTAAAACCCCTGTTACTTAAGTACAGGAGTACCACAAGGCTCAGACAGAATAGAAAACAGTGTGACACTAGTTTCATCTCCATCTGGAAAACTTCAACTTGTTCCCAATTCACAATTTTCAAACATATGAAACTAAGATCTTCCCATTACAATTTTCCATATTATGTAATTACTGCTCTTAAAACTCCACATATTTTGCCAGCCAAGTCGAATTTAGACTGTAAGCTACTTCAAAAAGTTAACATGGCATTAGAATTTTTAAGTAAGTTTCTGAGAAAGCATACTTCAGATTTCTGCCGTGAGCTGTTTCTCTTCTGCTTGATTTTAAAGATGAAAACCTGCAGTCCATAAAAAAACACTGACTACTAAAGCCAAGTGTTTCACTGAGGTCATCTTTCCAAGACATACTTATTGCAGAGCTGTAAGTCAGAAAGTTTATGTGAAACACATGCTCTTCTTCCAAATGCACTGAAGACCAACTAGCAATTAGGTATCTTACCACAGATTCTGTTAGATTTAGCATTGCATTTAGTTGTTCTGTTAGCACTAGATGCAAGGAGACCCTACGAATAAAATACAATTCTTACTGAGCAAAAGCAGCTTGCTCAGTATTGGCAGTTTCTGAGCTTCGGTGGGAATCATTCTAGAAGCCTACTTGTGTTATTTAGCCACCAGAGACTCGCAGTATGACTTTGAGAATTTTAATATGGATTAGGCAACAAAACATCTTGATCCGGCCCACCAGCTGTAGTAGCTAAAACTTACAAATTGTCTTATGCCAGCTTCTCCAGAACTAATCCTTCTGAGTGCATCAAATTAGGTAGATTTTACACAGGCAAGATCAAAAAAACATGCAGCATCTTCCTTCAGAAATGGAACTACAGATTTCAAAACCTGAAACACCATCAGGTAATCCTGCTGGACAGTGTCATGATTTTTGAATTGATTTGGGGGCTGTCAGAAAAAGAAATCTGTGTGCTAAAGCAACTTTCTCACACTTTTCAAATGCTAGCCACAGCTGGTAACACTCACTGAACTCTGCAGACACTAGCATCTATTAGAGAAGCATTTCAGCAAAAGTGAAGATGGAATTAAAGCAATATTGAAATGTATATTCATCACAAATTGAGTTTATCCATTAGCTCACAATCGGCTTTGTTGCTATGAAGAACATTACTGGCCACAAATACAATCAAAAGCCATTATGTTGCAAGACAAAGAGTTTACCTATAAAAGCAGCATTTCTGCATTGCTGTTACAAGACAGGAGCTTGTGCTTGCACCCTTGTACTATTTTTAACTACAAAGTCTATATCTGCAGGAGCATTGACTTATTTTACAAAGCACAAGAAAGCTGAACTATTCCTTGGGCTTTTAGAACACGAGATCAGATGTCATCTATTTCCCACCCAATCCCCAACTAAAGCATACCTAGCTCTGTCTCTCAAAATTCTAACATAGTGTTACAAGGATTTTCATAGAATTCAGCTTGGGCCTTCACTTTAGTTTGAATACTGTCATCTAGAAACCTAGGACATACTCTGCAAAGTTTTCTTTTTTTTTTTTTTACCTAGATCACCTAGCTCAGTCTTAAGTATGCTAGTTCATAATTTTTGGAAATACAGTAGGTAAATCTCTCCCATTTTAAAAACAGCAATCAAAAGGAATCCAGGAAAAAGAATAAAAATCAATGTCACATTAACATGGTAAAGTCACAATAAATTCACTTGGAGGAATAAGACACTAGCATGATTAGCCTAATAATAGCAAGATATTTATGTAAATGTGAGCATATTTAAGACATATCCACTGCAAACACCAAACTGATTAAAAATCTCCACTACACATGGAAAAGATCAACCACTCCACCAGAATAAAACCACATAAAATAACAACATCTATTGCTAAAGCAGAAATATCACTGTGGGTAAAAACAGAAGACATTTGAAAGGGGCATTAAAGATGTGCTTCGTCAGATTTGAATACATCTGATAAAATTCCTTAGTAGTTTCAAGGTCATTAGTATGTGTCCATAGTTACAAATGCTCAGTAATATCACGGTAAAAACTTCAAGTATCTACATTTCTCTCCAATTAAGTAATATTCCATTCTAGACTGTATATACAGAATTGCCAATTTTATATTTGCAAACAAAATTATTTATGCATAATCGCTAGAAACGAGGTTCAAAGCCCACTGCTAGAGCTATCACCCCTAACAGAACATTTCTGAAAGGTCAGAGAAAAGAGATGAAAAAACCTGAATATAACTTCAGGATTCAGAATTCATAGAACTGAAAAAGAAAAACTGAAGCTAAAACTAATACCATTGTGCTTCCTCAACCAAATGTCCCCACACACTGAAACACCTTCTAGCCGCCCCCCCCCACCCCAATTTAATATAGAATTGGCCATCAAAACAAAGCCAAATAGCAAGGAGTTTTTCAGCACAAAAAATCAGGAACCTGTTACTTGTCAAGAAAACACGCACATTCTGAAATACTCAATTCAGTAAGTGCTACAACTTTATCCAGTATCAGCTGAAAGAACACAAGACACTGACGTCCTAAGTAGCTACTAAACTTTATCAACGAAGGCTGTCTTCAAAACTTCAAAAATATGGCAACACCTCTTAGTCTCAGACACTCCAACTGAATAAACTACCATCAAAGACTATTTTACAAACACAATTTTTTTTTGTGCGTTTTGCATGGTTTCTGGATTTTTTTTTTTTCAATAATTATCAGTTTTCCAGTTCCAACAAGTAACACCTGAATTTAAACTGATGATACCGAGGCGGTAACGAGCTTAAATGGGTACCGAGCTGCCGGGCTGCTCCAAGAGTTCTCACCATCAGCGTTATGCAGTTGAAGCAAAATCAACTCACCCTCCACGCACTCAAGGCAAGAATGGGATTTTTTTTTTTTTCCGGGACAGGGCAACCTGAAAAGGCAGGCAATACATCGAACCTCGCCAATGCTCCGTGCGAAAGGCAGAGATGACGGGGTAACGACCCCTCAACCTGACCGAGCTCGAACGCGCCACGCCGGTGCAACACTCGACTCCTCAGCGCGACGTAACCCCCGAAATAAAACAAAGCATNAGAATGGGAGCGACGCTCGAGTGGTAGGGCCACGCTGTAGAAATAGGTGGGGTGAAAGTCATTCAGAGAGATGCTGCTGATTAAACAAAGGGTTTATTGAACAATGTTTTGTCCGGTGGACAAGTGTTTAAGCACCCAATTATTACCACACTAAAAAAAAAGGGGGAGGGGGGCGGACAAAGGAAATAGTCAGAAAAGCCCGAAGGTTAAAGCAAAAAGTGATTAAACTCATCTAATACGGGACAGGGGGAAGGGGATGAAGTAACCGTTCGCAGAAAAAAAAAAAAAAAAAAAAAAANCAAAAAAAAAAAAAAAAAAAAAAAACACTGTCCGCAACTGTCAAGAAGCCCCTCTTAATCTAACACCGCCAGGATCTTGGAGTTTGGAACCCAGACCGCAACAAGCCGGTACTGGCGGAAAGCCACCAGACACTTACAGTAGTAGGGGATGGTGAAGGTCTCCGCACACGCCTTGATTTACCTTTACCCTTTGCTGGGGGGTACCCTGGCCATGCGCCGGCGGCCCGCAGCCCAGGCCGCCCTGCCTTCCCGCCGTGCTCCCCGCGCGGGCTACAGTCCCGCTCCGGCTCCAGCTCTCCTCCACTCCTCCTCCGGGGCGAATCCGGCGTCCCGGCGCGCCTCTGCCAAGACCGCATGGATCCCCGTAAGCCCCGTCTCCGTTCCCAGCCCCTCGACCCGCCCTTCCTTCAGCAGCCCGGGACCGGCAGTCCGTCTGCTCGCTGTCTTGCAGGAGCGGCGAGTTTCGCGGAGCCTGGTTACCGCTGCCGCCGTCCGAGGATGGGAGCAGAGTGGGGGAAAGGTGTCTGCTACCCGAGGGAGCGGCGCAGCGCCCCGCCTCACCTGATGGCTCTGCTGCTCCCGCCACGCCACCGTCCCGCACTCGCCCGGCCTCCAACAGAGAGGACTGGCTCGGTGACGGGCAGATAAAGGCCCCCACAGCCCGCCCCCGCGGCCACCGCCTGAGTGACGCTGCCGGCGGCCACTCAAGAAGCCCGCGCCCACGGGGCCGCGCCCCCGGGCAATGCGGGCTCTTCGCGGAGCCAAGGCCAGGCGGGCCCTACTCCGCCACTGCTGCCGAGCACCTTGGGGCGGCGGGGAGAGCCTAGCAGCAGAGTCTGCTGATCAGGACGGGGCGGGAGCTTGCCTTCCCCGTCCCCCACTAGTGTCAGAAGCAGGATACCCACAGTGCTTGCCCATCTCCCTAAGGCTCCCCGCCTGGCAGTCTTTCCCTGTAAAGTGTCGAGCCCCGGAGGCTCCACGCTGCCTCCTCTCCGGAAACGGCTCGGTGGGACGAACGAGCCCCCAAGCCGCCCGCCCGAAGGGGCGCAGCGGCAGCGAGCGCTCCGTGACCTGCGACGCGCATTAGCCACTCTGACAGCGCCGTCCCGTTTCCTGGAGGCGCCCGACAGCGAGGGGACCCCTCTTCGCCCCCCGCAAGGTTCGGCTGCCGAGCACCGCGGCTGCGCTCCTGCGGGCGGCTCGTTCCGCGCGGGCAGTGCTCCAGCCAGTGCCCAAAGGGATGTCATTGCTGGCGAGGGGAGGTCCCGTCCCCGCGGGAGTGCATGTCCCCTGCCCTCCCAGCGCTACAACGACTAGTCAAAATACACCCGCCTCACCGCCGGTCCTTCAAAACGACTTGAGGTGTAACTATCCATTTGCCTCGCTCATATAGATATCACATCAGTTATTTTCGTATGTGAAAGAGATGGGTACGGTGTAGCGTGCTAGCAGCAGCATAAATTAAACAACAATGGCACTGCTCGGGGCCGGTCTTTGCCGGTAGCACGAGCTGCAGCGCCAGCGTTTACCACCGCCGCCTTCTCCTCCTGCCCAGACCCTCCCACCGCCGCGGGGACGAAGGGCGAGAGGACGGGACACCCCGTCCGTCCCTTTGCCCGGAGCCTCGCAGGAATCCCTGCCGCGGCTGCCGGACGCAAACTTTCTCCGCGCCCACCGGCGACCGCTGTCCGCGTCCCCCGCCGCCCCGCTAGGACCACGGACAGAGATCGGGGCCGCCCCGCCCACGCTGCCCGTGCACCGCCGCGCAGTGCCCCGACGCCCGGAACAAAGGGACGCGTCCCCTCCCGCCGCGGGTTATTCATCCCCACGAAAAGACACGGGTCCGCCCCGCCCGACGGTAACAGACTTCTCCCCGGGAAAGCTCAGCGGCTCTCCTCAGCCCACCGCCCGCCCTCCGCACCCGCTGACAATACTGCCGACCGCGTCTTTGTGCGCCGGGGCACGCAGTCGCCTGCCAGCCCCGCAGGAAGCCAAAAAAACGCCGTGCGGCTAATGCAGTTAGGCGCGGAGAGCCTTATCCCGGCTAATCTGAAAATGCGAGTTTATCTCCTCAAAGTGATACCGTCTCCCTTCACCAGCGCGGATCCGTCCCCTCGGATACTCCCCGCACGGAGACGTATCCGGAGCTGGACGGGCGCGGTCACGCTGCGAACTTTGCGGCTGGGCCAGCCCAGGTAGGGATGCGCATGCCATCCCGCGTGGGCGCGGTGCGGTCCCCCAGTTTCAGCGGCTGCCCTCCCCACGCTGCAAACACTTTCAGCAACTCAGCTCCGCGGGCATGCTGCCATAGCCACGAACAGCCTCACTTAGCGCCGTCGGCACGAACCGTGTCAATACGGAGCAAACACAGCAGGTGATCAGCGTAATTCTACAAGGCATGCACCTCTGGAATGGGTCGCGTGGACCCTATCGGACACGTACAATAATGGAAAGAATCAAGCCATAACTTACCTTCCAGTCCTCGGCTTAGAAAAAAAAAAAAAAAAAAAGTAACGGTGCAGTTCTCCCGATCCGGAGTAAGAGGCAGATGGATAGCTCTCTCAAGACAACAGTCAAGAGCTAAATTGCTGACAGTTATAAAAGCAAGCAAATAAAAGCCAAAACAAAACCCAAAAAATCGTTTCCTTTCCCTCCCCCACCCCCAACAGTCCGACACTAGGGGGGAAAAATAAAAAATTTAAAAAATTAGAAAATTAAAAAATGAAAACGGGAGAACTCAAAAGGGGAAGAGTGACAGGACGACCCTCCTTTCGCAACCCAATGGAACAAAACGAGGGGAGGGAGAAATGAAGGAACAAAGAAAAGAAGGATGGAAGGGCGATTTTAAAGACGCTCTCGCTCGCTCTCTCT